>CARXXK010000002.1:37112659-37165369 GCA_949089665.1 Macrosiphum euphorbiae | reverse complement strand
CTTAAACGAGAGTAGGTACCGCTATATACAGGCATATTATATACATGCGTCTCGACGTTCGATTTTCTTCGCGAATCTCGCGTTTTGAACGTCCGAAGGCGTCGGAGACGGTCGTCGGCTTGCCGACGCGGTCGGATCGCCCGCTCAAACGCCCTTTGACGACCGTCCAAACGGCGTTCACCAGCACGGCGACGCGGCTTAAGAGTCATAGATTTGACTCAGGTCTTCATCTCAGTAGGTGGCAGGTAGGTTAGGCGTTAGGACAAGTGACTCGAGGGTCGTTATCCTGGCCGCCGGGATTATCGATAATTTGCGGCGGCCGTGATAAATCGAATTTCTTTTTTTTTTCGTCACATTTATCATATTTAACGAAAGTATTCCGTTTTTTTTTTCAAAATTCGAGTTTTTGATTCGATAAACTGCGTTATTATATTATATACATCGGTATTTGTATATATTATTATTCGTTTAACAATATTTATTGAGCAAAAAAATATTAAATATATAATAAAGTAGGTACCTACTTGATATATTAAATTGTAATGATATTCTGGCAGTTAAATCGTATAATTATATGACTATACTATACTATACTATTTAATAAATAATAATAATAATTGACATTTAATTAATACTTGATTTTAACGTGACCAACGCACCTATGTTTCTTTTATACTTGCAGAATAGACAATAGTACAAATACAATATAACTAACTTACATGACGTATACTTTGTAGTACCTACTTGATATATTACAGTTTTTAGGTGATTCAGATTTGGTTAGGTTAAAATTCTGCTACAGACTATAAATACTTTAAATACAATAAATAAACTAATAGATCTAATAGAACTGACTAAATTCTGGCAGTTAAATAGTACGACTATATGACTGCTCTCTTTGCCGTTTTTTTGGAAAATTTGAGTTTTAGCCCTTTTCGGTCGTATCACCCTCCTCGTCGACAACTTATTCGCGTTCTCCTCTAAATTTATAGCCAAATAAATTTATAGCGGCCTTACTTTTTCACAGATGAGTCCTGGGGAGGAGCGGTGTCGTGGAAACGAGAGTAGGAGGTACCGATTACGTATCGCTATATACAGGCATAAATACATGCGTCTCGAGGTTCGATTTTTTTCTCAAATCTCGCGTTTTATACGTCCGAGGGCGGCGGATCCGGTCGTCCGCTCACTGACGTGGTCGGATCGTAGCTCGGAGAGCTAGTATTATTATAATATGATATTATATCAATAACGAACTTCACACATATTAATTATTTTGTTTTTCGTATTTAAGTATCATTAGTGGCATAATTCCCAATTAGTTATCAAAACCTATACAAGTTATTCGACAACATTTCTGAAAACATATTTAAGAAGAAGTTTACTTGAAATTAACTTACTAACATTTGTTAATTAATTAGTCAAGTGGGCTGCACCGTAGCATATTTTAAGGAGTACTATTTAGGCAATTATGTGACATATAAATTAATACTGTATGTGTGTGAGTAGTAAATGAAAATTAGTGTGCGTAATCCGTTATCGTTTCCAAGAATCACTGCACGTCGAGTCGGACAACCGCGCCGGAAGCATTTCTCATACGCGCACGCAAATGTCAATACATCACGAAAAATGAAATATATTCTTATTTGTCATGTCTAGCTCTGCCTTATTGTTTTCTCTTTTCAAAGCAGACTCAGAAAAATACAAATATAAATCGTATTTTTTTTTCCTCCATTAGCAATTTATTTTTAGTCAAATAATCCAATTTTAGTATTTTACTTTATAATATGATTCCACATAACCCATCATTCTATCTTCGCTGATTAACAATTCGTCACGAAACCTGTAACGTATAATATTATTTTGTTAATACAAAATCAACACTTATGAAAATCGTATCTTGATCATAATTATCATAACTAGTGTTTGAAAATTTCATGAAATTTAAAAAAATGAAATATTTCGTGAAATATTTCATGAAATATTTCAAAATATGTGAAATATTTCAGTATTTTAATATATTTTGTTTTATTTTTAAATAAGTTTTATATTTACATATAATTGTCATAAATTACCTTCATCACTATATGGTACCTGTATGTATACCTAACCTTTGGTATTATACATTTAAATGTAAATGTACATTTTAAATTGGTATTCAAAATTTTTAAATATTTTAATGTTTAAATGATACAAGTAGGTATACAATATTATACATGAATATTGTATACTTACTGAATTCTGACATTAGAATTTAGAACACTGAACATTGTGTTAAAAAAATAAATAAATTATGTTTTTATTTGTGTTAAAAAAAATTTCAATGTTTCACGTTTTTGTGAAATATTTCATTTGAAATATTTCATGAAATATTTCTCATACTTCAAACACTAATCATAACATAATAGGTAATTAATATTATCATTCTATTATAATAATGTGGCGAAGTCACTGGTTCCAGCGCCACAATAATAATTATTATGATAATAATGTATGTTATTGTACAACACATAGGTACACTCGTGTATATTTTACAGGAAACATAGATACTTTTGTGTTTGTAATATGTTTATAATAGTTTGTAATAGTGTATACACACATATTATATACTAAGTATGCGTTGCATGTCTTACAAATGTACATTGTATAACATAGTAAAAACTGTTTTGCCCGGGACAACTTTTCTCGCACCATATTTTTTGTATAACTACCAAATTTTCACAACAAGTAAAAAAGAATTTAATCTGTGCAACAGCGTGATTTTTTTTAATAGCACTATCCAATCATTTTTTATAAGCAAATGAAAAAAACAAAAAACGAAATGTTTAGAAGCAAATAACTTTTATTGTACGTATTTATGTTATCTAAAATATAGGCACAATGTTGCATAGATAATTGTCTACCCTATATGTTCAGACTGTTCAGAGCCACTACAACAAACACAGAAAGATGAAAGTTGTCCCGCGCAAAAACGTTTTTGCTATGTTGTACATTTGTAAGACGGAGACAACACACGCGGGTGTGACGTCCTCTTAATATTCTGTGTTTAATGTAGGGCTTGCATTTGAAAAAAAAATTCCGTTTTACGTTATTTACAATTAAAACGTTACACAATGATTGCGTTTATCGTTATTCAGAATTAAAACGTTACCCAATTTTTGTGTTTATCGTTATTCAGAACTATAACGTTATCCAAGTTTTGCGTTTATCGTTATTCAGAATTAAAACGTTATCCAAGTTTTTCATTTATCGCTATTTAGAATAAACTTTAACCACGTTTATTATACAATCTACTGCATTTAAGGTATTTTTGCTAAGGAAACAAAAAATTCGCCTTAAAATAACGAATACTTTGATATAATAAACTCATTTTTCAAATGTTCTTTTTACTGCCTTTTGGCTTAGGAGGGCAGTATAGACGTGTTCTATTTCCAATGTACCGATTAATCTAGTGAAGAGATAAGAATTCTGAAAACAGATTTGAATTTGTCGTCAAGTCTACTTTTCATTACTATCTTAAAGTTAAAATTTTTTTTGGTCATTTTTAAAATAAATATTTTTTGTCTTTGGCCCAATCCACCACATTGCCACAAACAACAATGAAAATATTGTATTCAAGGTATTTCATAAAAATTAAACGCAGGTGCGTGATAATTTAAAAATTCGTAACGATTAAAATTTAAAAAAGCAGGTAATAGTAGGTAACTGTGTGTGACTCTGCTGTACAGTAGGTTGCAAATGGATGCAGTGGCGTCATTTGGGGGGGGGCAAGGTGGGCATTTGCCCCTGTCTGATTATAAAAGCGGCCCGAAGGGCCGGTGCCCAGTTTTTGCCGTTTTACCATTATTATTTTTATCAGCGCAAAAACGTCTATTTTATAATATTTTCAGAAAATATTATACTACCTATGTACTCAGAAATTATTGTCACAATGATACATTTTTTCTAATAATTGATAGTTGGAATATATTTATATTTAGACGCATGCGGGGATGTACACATTGTGTGTAGGTATGTTTGTTTGTGTGAGTGTATAACAATAATAATAATGACTAATGAGTATCATAGTCCCGTATAGTTTTATTTCTAAAATCTAAAATTAATACAAATTCTAAAAACAACAATCGATTGACACTCTTATTAATTATCATTGTCCATTGATACCAGACTTCATACGCAGTTAACTTACGAGTTGCGACAGTTGTGTATGTAAAACTATTCAACTATTCTGCGTAACGTGTTGTGTACCCAGGGCCGGGTTGGACAAATTCGGCCCATCGAGTTTTCCGTACTTTACCAACCCACTTAAAAACTGGAGGCCCTTGGGTACGCTCTTATTCCGTGCATAGTTATTTTATTTAATAGTCTCCATTTCTTCAACTTTTAACTCTTAACCAAACAGTTTACCGGAAAGCTATAGACCAATTAGTCTACTACCCACCCTCTCCAAACTATTAGAAAGGATAATGCTACACAGAATGAAACCATACCTAAAAATTATTCCACATCACCAATTCGGATTCAAACCTCACCACTCCACATGTCATCAACTTCAGCGAATCTCAGAAATAATAGTAGATGGATTTGAAAATAAAAAATACACAACCACTGCCTTTCTTGATGTCGCACAGGCCTTCGACAAGGTCTGGCACCAAGGTCTTATGTCCAAATTAACAAAACTAAAAATGCCAACCGTTCTATATAATATAATAACCTCTTTTATCACAAATCGCACGTTCAAAGTAAGGATAGATACCTCTGAAGAACATCCAATAAAAGCAGGGGTCCCACAGGGGTCGGTTCTTGGGCCCACCTTGTTTAATATTTTTTGCTACGATATCCCAGTTCCACAAAAATGCCAATTAGCAATGTACGCAGATGATACTGTTATCTTAACACAACATAAAAATCTTGAAAATTCAATAACAGATCTACAAATTTCGTTAGATCAAATCTCAGACTGGTTTACTAGATGGAAACTCGCTCTTAACCCAACCAAGAGCGAAGCTAAAATATTTAGCCTAAAAAGATACTCAAATCCAACCCAATTCAAAATCAAAAATCAGCCTATACTATGGAATAATAAGGATCAATCTATTAAATATCTTGGAGTACACCTTGATGAAAAATTAACATGGAAAATGCATATAAATAAAAAATTAAACCAAGCCTATGCACGTTTGAAAATCTTATACCCCTTAATAAATTACAGCTCAACACTTCAAATTAAATGCTCACTTCTAATATACACATCATTAATAAGACCACTAATTACTTATGCATGCCCAATATGGGCAGCCGCATCCCAAACAAAAATTAAAAAATTACAAACGATACAAAATAAATTTCTCAGAATAGCTCTTAAAGCCCCATGGTTCATGCGAAACACACAACTCCATAATGACACTGGAATACCTTACATAAACACATGGATAATCGAACAATTTAAAAATTTTCACACGAAACTAAAAACAACAGAAGGCGCACTTCACTTCAAGATTGGGAAAAAAACTGAAAACCGCAGACTAAAGCCACGGCTACCTCAAGATATCTTGCTACCTCCAGAATCATCTTCATCATCTTCATCATCTTCATCATCGGTATCATCAGAACAAAACGAAACAACTAATCAACTCATAAGTTAAATTCATTTACAAATAGTAAAATGTACAAACTGTTCAAATTATATCACTCTAGCTTAAGAATGTATGAAAAATGTTAATATAATGTAAATGTATAAAAAAAAAAAAATTGTAAAAACAAACATTTTGTTGAAACAATTATAATTTAATAAATGAAAAAAAAAAAAAAAAAAAACTCTTAACATATTTTTAGTCTAGATCTATTTTCATTCATGATATCCCCCTCTATTGAAAACTGAAATGACGCCCCTGAATGGATGACTGTAATGGGTAGAATACGATTGCGCGCATTACTATTGCGCTCATACCCTTTTGGCTTACGATTGCGCGTGTTAAATACGATTACACGATTGTGCAATGTTGCCAAATTTAATAACACGATGATACAAATTCTAAGATAACTAATGTCGTATTTATCTGCAGATTATCTCATCTTTTTAAGAACATCGTACAAGGATGCCAGTGGCGTAAATACCGGGTGGGCAAGGTGGGCAAACGCCACGGGCCTCGGGACCGAAGGGGGCCCCAGCCCAACATACAATACCTACACTATTGCCCATTGGTTATTTCCATATTCATTCGATTCAAAATTTCACAAAAATATGTATATTATTTTGATACCTGAAAAAATACTAGGAAATACGGACCTTATATTGGTACTATATGTAGGTATATGGTTTATTCGCTAATAAATAATAATATATTATTGGAGGCCCGATTTGGGAAAAAAATATTATCTACAACGTATCTCATATCTGGAATTAATGGCTTAATAACTCAATGGCTAAAATATAGTAGAAGATGCCAAGAATCTTTGTGTTTCATGGAAAATACCTTTCAACTTCAATCGTAAACGTGAAAGATTTGCTGTTAGGTATCACGAAGAAGTTGATTGTGACCGAAGACTTTCTATAACTGAAGACAATTTTAAAGTTAAAGTATTTTATCCCGCACTGGACACGGCATTGTTTGAGCTTAAAGAAAGGTTTAAAGGTCTCAAAACAATAAGTGATGAGTTTTCTTTTTTAAAACCAATAAATCTTACTACAATAGAGGAACAAATTATAATTAAAGCGTCCTACGATTTACACATAAAGTATAAGAATGAGTTAAGTTCAGATATTACAAATCAACTTTTGTGTTTAAGAAATTTTCTTTGTGTTAATAACTCAACATCTGTGTTGCATGATATTAAAGATCTAACAGTTTATTTAATCGAACATGACTTGGCATCGTCTTTTCATGACGTTTTTACGCTGTGTTTAATTTTTCTGACTATTCCAGTTACAGTCGCTTCTGCTGAACGTTCTTTTTCTAAGCTTAAGCTCATAAAAAATTATCTTAGAAACTCAATTTCACAAGACAGACTTACGAACATTGCAATTCTCAATGTTGAAAGAGAAAAAACCTCAGAACTTGAAATTAACAAAATTATAAACGACTTCGCAAATTTAAAGTTAAGAAAAAAAAATTTTCTAAAGTAGTTTCAACGTTTTTATTAATTGCAATGTTCGTAAGACTGTCTTGTGAAATTGAGTTTGTATTGTTTCTAAGATAATTTTTTATGATCAAAAGTATTTCAAATAAAATAAAATAAAATTATGTTAGTTATATAATATTATGCATTTTTAAATATTTGTATATTACCTAGTACCTACTATTTAATAAGTACCTAATTAAAAAGTGTTTCTACTTTCTAGTGATAAATGTAAAATGATTTTATTTTGTGGTGATCATTACAACATGAGTAATATATTTTGTTTTTTTTATTTAATGTTATTCTATAAACGTATCGTACTTTTATAGTATTTAAATGATTAAATGTACCTACATTTATAAAATTTATATATATATATTTATATACCTACATTTTAAAAATACCTAGGTACCTAAAAAAATTTACAAGATGTGATTAATTTATAAATGTTTATAAATGTTGCTAGGTTGCTTACAAGTAAGTAATGGGTAAACAATAAATATAACCTAATCATTAATAAGGATAAATCATATTTTATCACTGCTTATTTTTTATTTTTTTTGGAGGGACCATTTTAGTCTTTGCACACGGGCCTCCAATGGACTATTTACGCCACTGAGTGATGCGGTGCTAGCGGCACTCGTCGCTACGCTCCTCGGCGCCGTCGCTCCGCTCCGCAAATCGAAAATATCCCCCGACTTGCTGTGCAACACCTCCCCAAGTGGGTCACAGGGTTAAGAAATTCAGATCGTGAATAATCGTTTTAAATATACCGACTCAGACACTTTTCAGTAGAGCGCATACCGAATCAGCACTTGTTGGTAGAGCGCATACCGAAACAGAAACTTGTTGGTAGAGCGCATACCGAATTAGCACCAGAAATTGTAAAAATAATATTATAATCCTGTTTTATTTTTTGACTGTTGATGGTATACATTAATTAACATATTAGGGTATTTTATTTTTATATGTATTTTATGATTTGTTCGTGTAATTTATTATTATATTTATTAAATTATTATTAAAAACTCTTAGCTCAAGCAAAATTAAATTACTTTCAATTTGGCAACGTCGCATGAAGTTTTACGAGCAATCGTACATATATCTTACCCAAAATGTATGTTCTATTGTCCCATTAAAACATGCGCAATCGTATTATGAAAAAGGTAAAATGCGCGCAATCGTATTTTACCGACTGTAATAGATGGTGTTAAATTTTAATTCAATGATATAATATTATTGTATACGAAAAACGATTTCGATATTTGATGATATAAGGTGAATAAAGTAATTTATATATAACCTATTTAAGTGGAATCTTGTTTTAAATTTTCAATCCTTAGCTATAAAAGTTGAATATTTTATAAATTTTTAACTACAAAATTATTATTAAATTTTAAATGTGTTAAATGTTGTCAAAATTTGAACTATAAATATTTATAAAAAAATTTGTGCTTATGTTTTTTTAATATTTTTCAACTGCTATTGTAACAATATATCAATATCAGGAGCCTTGTATTAAATTTCCACGTTTTTTTACCCAACAAATACATTTTTATTGATATATTTATGAATAATATTGTATTACATTTTCAAATCTTAGATAACAATATACTAGGATCCTTCTATTAAATGTTCAAGCTTCTTTAAGCGACAAATAAAATTTTATTGATATTTATAGAAAAAAAAACTAAAAAAATGGAAACTTAAAATGTCCGTAAAGAGATCAAAATAAGTAGAAATATTTGGAAAATGTTATAGTGTATTTAAAATGCTAATATAAACATTCAGTCAAAATTGCATGTACCTTCGGTCATTTGTTTAAGAGTTGCACCAAAAACCAAAATCGATTTTTTCAAAAATAGATTTTGTTTAAAAATTCCCGTTTTTCCTTGAAAGCTACTGGAAAATTTTTACTTTTGACCCCCTCAAAGTACCAACTAGTTTCACTTTCCTATCAGAAAAGATACTGTTCAAGAAAATCTAAGCATTTTTACTGTCCTAAAAGGCAAGCCTGGGCATAAACCCGTTAAAATGTTAAAAGTTAAGTTAATTTTAACTTTTAACTAAACTTTTTAAAATTTAATTTTCATTAACCTTATTTTTACTTTAACTTATTTTAATTGATATAAACTTAATAAATAACAAGTTACTTTCAATCAAATTCAAGTTAAGTTAAATTAAATAATTAAATAATAAAAATAATAAAAATAAAAATAATTATTGATATTACATAACCATTTACTAGAATAGGGAATTACAAATATAGTTAAATTAGTTTTTTTGTTCCATTAACCAGAATTTTTCCAGAAAAATAACTCAATTAATTACATATAGAATGTAAATAAAGCAATAGCCAATTACAAATATTATAATTTATAACATATAGGTGTATCGTATATACATATAAAGATATATCATACCATACTGCGGCATACGGGCATATTGTAATAATAATAATTAATAAATACTAATACTAATACTAATACTTATTAGTTATTACTTATTAGTAATATGATATTATTTTATTTTATTGATATAGATGCAAATCAAAAATGTACAATTCTCAAGATCATATTGTAAAATATTTTCGGCATAAATAGCTTATTTTTGAATTAAAACTAATTGGGTTATGCTCATGTATATTAATTGTGTAATATTCACATGGCTCGCCAGATCTGTTAGCTAGAAATTGGCTTGACACTCTACCGCATGTCTAGATATTTCAAAAGCTTATATTTGTAAACAGTCAATATTGTCAGTAGACAATATAATCATAGCCCACATGGGTTTACTTTTCGTTCTAGGCTCTCTCAGCACTCAAGATTTACAAAACCTAGTTTCAGTTTTTGTGTAACTATGATGTGATTATCAGTGTCCAGTGAAATACATTAATTAATTTTCTCAATACAATCAGTCTACACTAACCGGAGACTTGTTCTGTGTACTATGTATACCTAATACTTATCTGTATTAATAAATAAAATAAATGTTTCGGAATATTCAATTTTGTATGCTCCTCGTACTTACTACCTACATACTTCTATTAATTCAGTACCTATGTATAGAAAAACTATTAACTATTTCCTGTGTTCAATAATATTTATGATTTTTATTATTTTAAACCATATTACTGAGTGTTTATATAGATATTATAAAAAAAAAATAACTCAACTTAAGTTAGTAAGTTAATTGAAAATGTTCATAAAACTTTTAACTTAACTGAGTTAAAAAAAAATTAGGTTTACTGTTAACTTTAAACTTTTTAAAATGATTGCCATTAACTTAACTTAACTCAGTTAAAAATTATCATTAACTTGCCCAGGCTTGCTAAAAGGTGATGACAAACACACAAAAAAAAATTTAAAAAAAATACAAATCATTGTAAAAATCAATATATTAATCGTTTCATTCAGACTCTAAAAAAAAACATATGTTTAGGTACAGTTGTTTGTTTATTAGTAGCTTTTTAACATATTACATTCTAACGATTTTGTATGCCAATAAACAACATTTTTTAGATTTTTAGCTAACTATAGTAGTATAGTAGCCTAAACACAAATATTAATATATTAAAACAACATTTATTTTGGATTGTTTAATTATTATTCACTTACAACTCCAGACAATGTGTCGTCCGTGTATAACAATTATTGATGTTTTGTTAAAATAAGGTGTATGACTGTCTTAATAGTTAATAGTACATTAGTACTATTCGTATCAAGCAAAACTTCTAAGTACTTAGTCAGTGGTGCAACTAAGGGGTGCTTAGCCCCGTGAATACGATTAGTACCACCCACCCAAAAAAAAATGTCCCTTATTGATTTAGATAATATTATGAGCCTATTGGGTTATTTTAAATATATAGTATTGCCAAATGCCAGATACCATTTAGTAGAGGGCCTAGTACTTTTCAGCGTCTGATAAATTCAGTTTTAATCGGAATCAATGGCCTCAAAGCATTTGTTTATCTAGACGGCATTATCATCTACGCAACAGATTTAATGGCTCATGAATCTAAATCAAGGGAGGTATTTTCTAAATAAGTATAAATTTCTTAATAAGCATAATGTTCGCCTACAACCATCGAAATTTCAGTTTCTTAGGAGAGAAGTGGTATATTTAGGGCACTTTAATATAACTGACAAGGGTGTCGAACCCGATTCAGAAAAATACGATGTGGCTCACTTGAATGAAGCCACAGGACCCTTGGAGAATACCTTCAACATTAGGTTTATGTCAACCAACAAAACTGCGATTCATACGTCCTGTATGCAATGTTTGTGTATAACTCATCGGTACAAAACTCTACGGATTAACAACCGTATGAGTTTCTATGCCAAGACTTTGTTAGTACCTACTACACTGACAAAAGCCTCAGAAACCCGTTATAATTATGATGACTACCAAACAGAGCTAAAACAGAAGTTAAGGGAACCCCACCAAATCGTCCGAGAACGCCTAATTAAAAAAAAAAAAACAGAAAACTAAGCTCAACTACGACCGAACCACCCATTTCATTGACATTCATGTTAGAGATCGGGTTCTGGTACAAGACAAAGCGAAAAAAGGTAAACTGAGTACCTAAAATGATTTGGTCCTTACGAAGTTTTAGAACTAAATTGTAACGATAATGTGACCATCTTCAAGGGTAAAAAGAAGTCAAAAATACATAAAAATGTTATTAAATCTTTCATAGAATAATAAGAGCTACTAACATTTGTAAATATCCGTGTATATAAATATTACAATAAAAAGAAGATAAGGATAAAAAAAAAACAAAACTGGTACAGATCAACACTTTTCATTCAGTCTAACATAGTATTTATAAAAACAGGATACGCTATAGATCCAGTACCTCACAGGAACCCTGTATCAACCTATGGGTATACCGTATATCCAGTGGTCAACGAATTCAAACTTGTCACATTCCTAAATATTTCTGCTTTAGACATCAATCACAATGATATTTTCGCTTTCTATAAGCAATTAGAAACATTTTTCAATAAGTAAACTTGAGAGGTATCGTCAGCTGTTCTTTCAAGTTGCAAATGGATGAAATAATCCAGCACAACATCTATTTTTCATCAAATCAAACAAGTTAAGGTAGAAAATCTAGGATCTTTAGACTCAAATTACCAAACAACAAGTGTAAGAAGAGGTCTTTTAAATGCAGTTGGCAGAGTTTCCAAAGTTCTATTTGGCGTGTGTTCAGGCGAGGATGGCGAATTCTTAAACTCCAAAATCTCGGAATTAAGTAATGCTAGAACTAATATTTTGAACATTTTAGAAGAACAGAGCAGGAGCCACGGATACCGATATAAACTCAACTTAGACAAACAATTTGTTAAAATATGAAAGAATATAGAGGACTTTGTCACTCGTCTAAATGAAAAACTGGGAAAGTCACTTTCAACTCTATCGGAACTAGACGCTTGAGAAATGCTCAATGAGAAAGTGACAGGTGTAAGCTTATTGCTGCTCACCCAACAAGCATTTGGTATACAGAAACTCCTGCATATCGTGAATTCTACAATCCTTAAATTTTTAAAGATCGGGAACGTCTATTAAGAATTAATGGTTTTTCATTATATGACTTTGCTAAGTTAGTAACTTATCAATATTTATTACCTAAATAGCTTACAGTTCCGAGAGAAGCAGTATATGTATAGGTTATTCACGGTGATATTTGGATAAACTCTACGTGTTAGGGCGAAGGTCGTATTAACGGATTTGTCATGGTTTAATTTTATTCACCATTTTAATTACCATTCAAAAAGCATATTTACATGAGATTGTAAATTTGTTTCGTCATTATTTATTGATTATCTAACTTTGTCATAAGAATAGTCGGTGTACAATAGTTATGAAGATGTAATTAAACGTTAAGTTTAAAAGATATTAATATAATCATAGATAATTATAAATTAAAAATAAAATAATGTTGATTAATTTTTATCATTATTCTCGAGAGTATAGAATAAGTATGAAGTAATTGAACATGCATATTTTTGAATTAAAGCTACACATAATACGAAAGTTTTATATTTTTGTGTCACTTATATGTAATTTTCCTGCAGTTCTATTTTTTGTTAGTTTTAGAAATAATTATTATGGGATTCCTCTTGCTTCCTCAAATTGATCTAATGTGGTCAGGAAGTCATCCTTAGCTTGGGCATCTGCAATTATGGGACATTGAATGGATGGCACTGGTGGTACCCAGGAGCGGTTGCAGTTGTCGCTTGATGCGGTTGCAATTTGCTGCTTTGCCTGGCACAATTGTTTTTGGATCTCCTTCTTTATGAATTGATGAGTCTCAGTGATCAGGTCCAAATCGTTATTCAATTTGCATAGTTTATCCTATTATTATTATTATTATTATTATTATTATTATTATTAATATAATAATTAAATCCTATGCATAGAAAATATAATAGATACATATTATAACATACATGTGATTATGTAAACACGAATGACAATAATATTAAATATTATATATCTATTATAAAAGTTGTAGTATAAACTTTGAACAATATATAGAACATCGTTTTTATTTTATACTTAGTAGTTGATGTGTATATATTATTTTATTGAAATACAGTTTTCCAATTAACTATCCATAATACTTTTTCTACTTTCTGTGCTTGGGATGAGGAAGACACTGTTTACACCCCTAAAATAATCCGCTTCTATCTATATTTAATCCTATTTCACTTATTATTCATATTATTGTCAACAGACAACTCTCTTATTATATTGTTTTCGGGTAGGTACAATCATAACCTACATAATATACCATAGCAAGCATATGTATTCAAAATTCAGTCACGTATACATCATTTTTGTGACTGGGGGGAGGTCAAAAAACAATTTTAACTCTGCAGGACATGGAGGTACCTGCAGCCCATTAAAATAATAAATAACACAATATAGATAATTTATTAAAATTAGGTACAATAGTGTCTAAAAATATTTTAGTTTAAGTACAAAACTTCGTATTATTACGTATACCATACTCATAATAATAATTATATTATTACACTTAAAATATAAAGACTCTAATTTTCAAGAGTAGCATTTTTTCAAAAAATTTAATTTTCAAAAAGTTGAAATTATGAACTCGAATCAAACAGTTGTAGTACACAATTAACTTAATATTTTTTATGTTTCCTTGTAAAGCACTAACACAAAAAACACTGTTTTATAAAACTTGAAAAAAGACCTATTTGGGGGATCAGAATCCCACATCCCCCCTTCTACTTATACATCCCTGTCAGTATTGTGTGTGTATTGTAAGCAATAATACCTAATATTAATAAAATAAAAACACTGACCTCATATTCTTCAATACTTTTCTCCACGTTTTCAACAAAATCGTTCATTATTTTCTTAAACTTCCCAACATTCTCGTGATTTTGCTCTAATTTGGAGGACGATTTTTCAAGCATCTCACGTGTCCACAGGAGCACCTCATCGTCATTCTCGTCGGATTCAACGTTGGAATTCAGCGAGTAAATTCCCCTTTGTATCATAGCATATATAACATCCTCGGACACTTTCAATGGTTTATTTTTAAACGCGCCTTCGTCCGATAACTTCTGTAGTCTAGACCATCGGGACTTAGTTACTTTGTCACCTTGCATGTAATCTATAATCAAGATGAAAAGCACCAATACGAAAATTGCTGTCACAAATAAACAGAAGATCAGTTCCTTCCACATGATTGAATTTTTACAATTTTTACGTTCATTGGAAATAATTGTTTTCTACAAATGAATGTATAAGATATACAAGTTTGTTTATTTGGCCACCATGGGTGATTTTTAAAAATTGTAATAATACACAATTCAGAATGACTATATTTTTTTACATTTAAGATTGAATTTACTGGCTTAAAAATATATAAAAATAATTTATTTTTAATAATAAGAAAAACAAAAAAAAATTAAGGGATTTTTAGGTAAAACCATTTTTTGACGAAATCGATTTTGTTTTATTGTTGAACTTAAAAACATATTACTGTTGATAATTTACATTTTTACAAAATGTTTTTGTAATCCATGATTTAATATTTTACATGTCATTTTCAAAAGATTTTAGCTATTTTTGAATTGTTTATAAATATGTATTTGTCAAGTTCAATTTTTTTTTCCATTAATAACAATAAAACATGTTCACTCTGCATAAATTAAAAATTGTAATGAGATTATTATAGATATATCGACTATGCCAGCACATGGGTTATCCCTTGCTCTTCGAAGTAGGTGGCAAAGCAGTGCGCTGTGAAACTGGTACCTCGGTCGGTCACGAGCCATTTGGCAGCCCATACATCCCAACAAGACGTTGTATACACTGCTCAGTCTCTTCAGCACTGGTACCAGCTACAGCATAAAATAAAACAAACTTATTGAAGCTGTCTACAAATACTAAGACATACCTGCAGCCCCTATCCGTTGTTGAGAATGGTCCAACATGGTCTGCATGCACCGTCTCAAACGGCCTGTTCCCAATAGGCAGGGTGTACAGTAACCCTCTTGGTTGCTTCCCTCTTGGTACCTTTACCATTAGACATTCGAAACACATGCAAATGCGGAATCGAACGTACCTCTTAATTTCGGTGAACCAGAAATATTGCCATATGTTCGCCATGGCTGAATCGACAGCAGGATGCCCGCTGATGTCATGGGCACTAATAACGAGACGTTTTCTCATAGCCTTTGGCATGACGAAAAGCAGCTTATCATGAAATTTGCTATACAACAGCCACGTAGTCTCCCCAGCATTCCAGCACCTTCGCCTTCACCTTCGCTCTTCCCTTTGAATTACGTTAGGTTGTGTAATTTATGACATAAAAAAGAGACGAAAAAACAAATAAAACACAGTAGTTATTATTTATTAATAAGTTGTGATATTTATTTTCTAACTCATATAACTCACAAATAATATTATCATCGTATCGTATCGTGTACATAGTAGACTCATTATTACGGTTCATTAAACATAATTTTGCCTATCAGTTAACTAGTACCTACTACAGTACTCCCTCGTGTCATATATTGTAGACAGTCGTCAAGATATTATTATTTAATATAATATATGTAATAGAGGTGGGAACATTTTAAATTGTAAACTATTGACATAGGTCAGTGAAGCAATATGTGCTGAGGCAGCAATAAGATTTTACTATATAAAACCGCCGTACGCGCAGGCAAGAGAGTCCCGTTGTCGCTGAGTGATTCGGCGAGGACGTAGGTACGAAGGTTGTACGTGTGAAACGTCGATCGTAGTACGGGCAAGACAATTTGAATTTGCTAAGTGTTTCATTTATGTTTGTTTTAATATAATAAAAGTGTTTCCGACCTAAAAACCCGAGTTGAATATTATTTCAAAGTCTTCTTCTTTCTTACCTTTAATATTGGAACAGTGCTCAGACCCACACACCTATAGTCAATGAGGTTTATTACAAACTGAACAGTGCTCTGGTTGTGGCGTCCTAATAGTCATTCCAATTTAGGAAACGAACGAAGAACTGACAAAACGCATACCATCGTACCTCAAAGGTTAACAGTGCTAATCTGAATTTATTCTAGAGACAGTCATTAGCCTAGAGCGTATACGAGGGTAAGGTATAAAGTTGGTTTACCGCGTATTATCCAATACGGGTGATACCACACTCGTTAACACGAACTCGGTTAAAACAAATTATTGGATAACCGGTTACGCGAACCGGTTTTTCGGTCCCGAAAAAGGCTCTATACTATAAGATAGGGTTTTTTTTTTATTTCCTTGGTTTATACGAATTATTTCGGTTAACACGAAACTCGAACAAATTTTAGGTACCATAATATTGTCGTTTTGTTGATATGTATCTATTTTCGTTTTATTACTCATATAGTCGTTAGTCATTTAATCTTTATAACACAGTTTTACCAATATATTATCTTATCCCTACTATGTTTGTACATATTCTCTATTGTAGGTACATATGTATAAATGTGTACATTTGTATGTGTGCAATCTAGTTCGGCGATAATCGCTTTCGTTTAAACTAATAATTGCTCTATCGATCAGTTGGTCAGTTGACTTTGTTGGTGATTTATTGTGTATACATAGCTGAAGTATTGACCAAAATGAGTTTAAAACCCCGAAATCTCAGATCAAGAAATTGAACCTACTGAACCTCCAGTGGATAAGCCCTCTCGGGCTGATGTGTTGGCAGCCTTTGATACCCTCTTCAAATTTTCCCAAACCAGTGCAGAATTAGATTGCAAATTTGATGACCAGTTGAACAGCATCAGAAAACAGTGCCTAGAAAACTATGAAGTTACATTCACCCAGAAATCTATCACTGACTTTTTTAAACCGACGTGAGTTTTAAATTAATTTTTTTTTTTTAAATGTATTAAAAATATGTCTTTATATAATATGTAATGTAGCGTAGTAATTAATTAATTAAAATATTTGTTTATATGTAGTATTTATGAAAGTAATGTACATTTATATTTTGAAGATGACATAAATAAAAAAAAAATTATTTGAGTGTAAAATAACGTATTTAACCTTCTCTGATAACACGAACAAATTCGTGTTAAACCTATCGGTTTGCACAAATTTTTTAAACACGAACAGGTTATTTTGTGGTCCCGTCGTGTTCGTGTTAACGAGGGAGTACTGTATAGTGGTAGGACAATAAAACAAAAATAACAAATCATTTAATTTCTATAACATTATCGTTTATTTTTTTAATTTGTTATACATGACGTACATATAAGAATCGTTGTACGTTAGGAGTAGACAATTATAATTAATCAAATAACAATAAACTTGTAAAAAGTTTCGATCGTTTCTCCGTTTATTGTGTACACAGTTCACGCACAGTGCCGCAACCAGGGCCGACGTTATACGATTTTGAAGGGGGGGGGCGAAATCAAGTATTTTCTGACTGAAATATAATTTATGCCGACTTTTCTGTATAATAGGTACGGTGACCTAAAATAATTAAAATTTGATAAATATTATGCTAAAAAACAATGTAAAAAAATTTTTTTAAAAATTTAACTAAAACATTTTTAATAGTTCTATGCATATAGTCTGTTATACTACTAATTTTTACTTGTATATCATACAGCCGCTAGCCGTACAGGTACAGGATTGTCTGAGAAACAAAATCTAAAATAAAACTTCGGCATCTGCATGTTACACTTATGAATGAACCTAGGTGAACCACCGCCGTGTAAAAATATCAGGAACATAATATATTAATATGTGCTTACCAGTGGTTGTTTTTTAAGTTCCCATTTGGGCTGGTTGAAACTTTTACCCAACTTTATTAAAAACTGAAATGACACCACTGACTGTAATAATAACAATCTAGGCCTAGGTACCACCCACAGCCCACAGATGGGTGCTTGAGTTAGCGCCTAGCGATAGCATACCGATGGACGATGGTACTAAAAAAGTTATTATAGGTATTATATACGTATAGAAATCGGCAGTATTTTTATTTCTAAATCAGACAACTCTTAAATTGTCGAGTACGTATAGTCGAAAAATAAGGAATTCTACTTCCCCTTATTTGTATACTAACACTATTGTGGAGTAAATTGATATATCAATTGATATAATAGTCATTGATTAAATAATAAATATCCACTGATATTTTAAATTGTTTATAACATAGTAAACTATGAATAGTGTCATCCTCTGTAATTACCAATTTAGAAATCAAAATACTGCTGACTGCCGATGACCCTTTCTCGTTTTTATTATTAAAATTATAACATGAGAAAATCTAGGAAAACAGTTTTTAACAAGTGGTATGAGTATTGACAGCTCTCTGTTATTAATAAAATGCTGGCTGATAGTTACGAAAAATTCAAAGGGGGGTGTCGACCCACAATACCACCATTGCCGCCGGCCCTGGCCGCAACTACACATTATTGGGCTGATGTGCAAATCTTAATTTGGGGCCAAAATATACAAAATGTAAATAAATTATTATATTAAGATATCTAAACAAAAATATTTAATTGTATAATTTATTGTTATAAAAATAGTATTATAGTATAATTATTTCAACACATTTGTAAATTTAACTAAATTATCTAAAAAAATTGTTTTTTCTTCGCTTATGAGTTTGAACAGTTGTCAATGGCTTTCTCTAGATCTATCTCGGAAGTTCTTCTCCATTCTATGTTCAGTATGGAAATGTCACTGAGACGATCTTGACTTATAGAATTTCTCAACAATATTTTGAATCATTTGATTTTAATTTTATTACAACAAATTATAAATATTTAAAATATTTAAAATGTGGGCAAGTGGGTGTCGCTTTGCTGTACAGTAGGTTACAAGTGGGTCACTGTATAATGGATGATATTAAATTTGAATTCAACGATATAATATCATTGTATAAGAAAAACGATTCTGAGCGGAGACGGTATGTCAGTCTAGGTATAAGACATATTATATACATATCTATGGTACTAAACCAAAATTTGACATATAATAGGTACCTATAATAAATTCCAAATTAATCATATCACAATATCCATTAGGTACATATAGCGCGTTATACATCAACAAAAACCGTGATACTATCATAGATATATAATAGTACACTTTAGAAGTTTCAAGTACTCACGAATAACATTATTCAATCACAACAAAATAACTAAAATAGTTATTCTAGGTTTTTTAATATGTAATTTCAACCAAATTTGAATTTAAAATGTCTGTAAAAAATAACTGTGTTCATATATTTTTTAGATTTTTTGGTTACAGTATGAACTATTTATGAGAACCTTTGTTTTAAATTTGCAATCCTTAGTTATAAAAACTGAACATTTTATAATTTATTAATTACAATGATTGATATTTTTCGAGATTTTGATAAATTTTGTCAAAATTCGATCTTTAAATGCTTATAAAAAAAAACTGTGCCTATGTATTTTTAATATTTTTCAACTGATATTGTAACAATATATCAGGAGCCTTGTATTAAATTTTTACATTCTTTGGCCCAACAGATAAAACTTAATTGATATTTATAGAAAAAAAAAACTAAAAAAAATTGAAAGCGGTAAATGTCCGTAAATAGCTCAAAAAGAGTTAAAACATTTTTTTTTTGATAAAGGGAGATAATCTTATAAGGAATCTTGTATTACATTTTCAAATCTTAGATTTAAAAAGAAAAATTTTTACGAATTCTTAACTCAAAATAATTTGCTAATTTTAGTGATTTTTCCATATTTTGTCAATTTTTGAACTTTAAATGCTTATAAAAAAAAATTGTGAATAAGGATTTTTAATATTTTTCATCTGCCTTTGAAACAACATACTAGGAGCCTTCTATTAAATTTTCAAGCTTTCGCTACCAACAAATAAAATTTTATTGATATTTTTTAGAATAAAAACTAAAAAAAAATGGAAAATGAAAATGAAAATGTCCCTAAACAGTTCAAAATAAATCAAAATATTTTGAAAATATTATCGTGTATAGAAAATACAAATATAAACAACCAGTGAAAATGTCATGTATATACATTCATTTGATTTAGAGTTACACCAAAAATTCCTAAAAATTCCCGTTTTGCCTTAATTTGTATGTTGTTTTTCCCGGCACTTGTGAAAACTACTAGGAAATTTTTACTTTTGACCCCCCAAAGTACCATCTAGATTCACTTCCCTATCAGAAAATCTATTGTTGAAGAAAATCCATGCCCTTTAATTGTCCTAAAACGTGATGACAGACACAAAAAAAAAAACACATCATTGTAATACATTCATCGTTCCACTAAGAATCTAAAATGGTACCTACCTATTAGTGGACGATCCACAAACAAAACTATTATAATAATGCATATGCTAAATTACACATATATTATATTATTTAAGTATAACTTTTAATAAAACATCATCTATGGACAAGGAATGGACAGTTCTATTGGAACTTCATGTATTATTTGTTCTTTAAGTAAATCTGATAATAAATATTGATAATATATATACGAGTGTTAAGTAGGTAGTCCAGAAAAAATATAATTTTCTATAGTTATTTTAATAAGATATTTTTTAAAATTTTTTGTAGTTATAGCATAATGTCCAAATATTGTTATTATTAAACAAATAATTAACTACAAAATCAAACTAACCACATAAAAATATAAAATATTTACAAAACTAGTTCCCGTTTTTCCTTAATTTTTATGTTGTTTTTCCCTGCGCTTGTGAAAACTACTGGGAAATTTTTACTTTTGACCCCCCAAAGTACCAACTAGATTCACTTTCCTATCAGAAAAGCTATTGTTGAAGAAAATCCAAGCACTTTTACTGTTCTAAAACGTGATGACAGACACAAAAAAAAAATAAATTAAAAATAAATAAAAAATAAAATAAAAAATAAAAAAAAACACACATCATTGTAAAATCAATGCATTCATCATTTCACTCAGAATCTAATAATATGAACACATTTGTAGACTCACGGTTAGTTGACTAATTCGCCTATTAGACTCAAAACGGCTGGTCCCGATTCTCAGATATACACAACGCACAGCAAAAAATTCGTTATTCGACTCACACACCGGTTAATAGGGTCATTTGAAAATTAGATAAATAAAGAAAATATGTACATACATTGAACAAACGTGTTATAACTTATAAATAAGTCGGTACCTTTTATAAAATAAATTACTTTTTCACGATAAACCAAGCAGTCGTCAATGTCAATTAGTACGACAGGTAGTGTATGAATAGACGTCGTCGTGTTCAGTGTGTTGTCTGCGTTTATATTCTGTGTAAAAATGTTTATTTATCGTGTTACAATGAGCAAACGATGTGATTTGAGTGTGGAAGAAAAATTAGATGTTCTTAAAAATATGAGGAGCTTCCGAAAATGAGCCAGCGACAAGCAGCATATAAGTTAAACGTGTCTCAAAGTTTACTAGGCAGGATGCTGAAAAGTCGAAAGGAAATCGAAAATGCATCATTAGAAAATGTGAATTCAAACCGTAAAAGAAAAAGGGTCGGTAAAGAAGAAGAAGTTGAAGAAGCTTTGAAACAATGGTTCACAAAAGTCCAAAAAAAAGATGCCCGAGTTACAGGACCACTGTTGCTCCAAAAAGCCGAATATCTCGCTATAAAACAATGAAATGATCAATGATCAACAGTGAGTTAAAGTTTTAAACTAATATATGAATGTACAATTTATGAACTATAATATAGTATATGAATATAATATTATAATACGTGTGCATATTAATATGCTGTTTTAATAGAAACGAACAATCGTGATAATTCATCTTATATAGTGTTAAGATATATGTGTTCCCTGTCGTGGGTGGTAGTGGTCCACTGGTCCTACTATGTTTCGAATGGTTTTGTCACTGTTGATGTGACGATCATGGGTTGTTTCGTTTTTATGTGTGATTTGTTCTTTTGACATATGTCACAATTTTTAATATATATATATTAATTATAATTTTTCTGTAACTGTTTAACAGTACGAGACACGCCAGAGTGTCCCCTATCGGAGTGCTATAATATTCGTATATTATACGCTCCCCTTCTTCCGTAGTCCAGCTTTGCTCTGAATAGATTGTTATCAGGGGCGTATACAAGGGGGGGATGTGGGGGTCAGATCCCCCCCCCAAAGGCCTTTTTTTAAATTTTATAAAATAGTGTTCTTAATGACTTAATGTAAGGAAATTACAAGGAAAAAAAATGTCAAGGATTTTTTGTAAATTTTTATTTTAACACAATATTCAACAATTAATTAAAAATAATTTACTTAATATTAATCAGTGATCATATATTTATTTCATATTCATATAATCGTATTATGTGATATTTGATAAGAATAATAATATGTGGCAGACCAGCCACGGGCCGTCGCCACCGTCACCGATATCAACGCGGCGGAGACGACGCCCGCATGTCCGTGCATATAATAATACATTTTCCTATACATTAGAAAAAGAAATATTATTAGGGTATAATTAATATAAGGTTATTGCACGATGGTTTTTACGCATTTATACCAAAACATTATCAATTTTGTATATTATCAATTAACATGGATATACCTACAACATACTAGCTAATAGCTATCAGTAATTTGTTCATTGAAAGCTAAAAATAGCTTAAATAATAAATATTATTGACTAAAAAAAAAGAAAATTAAATTTTGTTTTATAATTAGGTACTTGTAGAATTTAAAATAAAATGTATTGAATATATATATGTTTTATCATTTATTAGGTATTTAAATGAGCACATACCTAGGTTTAGGTATTTTCGTTCCATAATAATTTGTTTTCAACTGATCCCCCCCCATACAAAAGTTATGTATACGCCACTGATTGTTATATGTATATCGGTTCCCTTGAACACGTACCTAAACATAGTTCGAATGTGTTCGAAGTTGGTAAGTGTTGTTAACATCTCAAAACGGATAATGGAGAATTTCTTTACTTTGTTCTCTTCATAAAATGTTTTTCTTTCGTTCATAGCTAAAAAAAACCGTTCTCCTGTTAACTCGATTAAATGTGTTTCTTTTAATTTATATAATATGATTAGTCGATCGTTTTTATTAACTATACTTAACTTGTTTCCGTCAGTGAATTTAATTTGGGTCGTAATCTCATTTTTGGCAATCACTTCGCGAATCGGTGTGTGTTATAATAAAATCTCCCGATATAGGTAATATTAGATTTTCCAATGGACCGGCATTAAGTATAATGTTCTCGACTTCGATAACCTTCATATTAAAAATCTGTTTTTCAGCGTTTTCCTGTAAAAATAACTGATATTTCTGTTGTTCCATATTGTCGGAATTTACGTGTATTTGTGATAAACAGCCCGGGTTCTAATGTAATGACCCTGCCCTATAAATAATTTCATAATCGGATTCGTTAGTACATACCTGTTTTAGTTCCTCAAATGCATGTTCACACATGTCATTCCTACGAAAGGTACGTCTTTTTTCAATAAGCTCGTAAGCGGCTTTGCAATTTTCGCGAAATTTTCTACAAAACGTTGATAATAATTAAGTATCCCGAAAAACGATTTTTTATCTTTAGCATTTTTTAGTTTAGGATATTATTTTATACATTTTAACTTATTCGGATCAGGGGAGACCCTTGTCTCATTTAAGACATACCCTAAATATAGCACCTCCTTACGTAAAAAGGCACATTTCCGGGGCTGTAGTTTCAAGTTGTGCGTGCTCAAACGTTCAAATACTTCCGTTAGCTTATTACCGTGATCTATCAAACTTGACCGGTGTACCACAATTAACTTTCTCAACATTTTTTTATACCATAATTTTGCGGATAATTTGCGTATTTTGCGGACTAATTTTAAATTTTAGAGGACAAATAGTAATTTAAAAAATAAAAAATAAAAATGGTAAAAAATTAAATAAACCCCTTACTTTGCTTTTTAGTATACCAACATTTTGCAGATATTTGCGTCATGTTGTAATACAAATTTTAATTTTTTGCGAATAATAGTTTTTCAGCAAATCAAAAAAAAACGGTGGCCATAATGGTAAAATGTTGCAAGCTTTAAAAATTCACCTATTTCATTTAAATAAATACTGGTGAAATAGGATTTTTTTTTAATTTTTTACAGTTTTTTTGGATCGTTAAAAAAATTTGTCAGCAAAAAATTAAAAAATTAATCCTCAAAATTGAATGAGTTATCCGCAAAATTATGGTATAAGAAAAAGTAGAGAAAGGTAATTTTTTAATTTTTTGAACCATTTCACCAGCATGTCAACAGTTTTTTTATTTGCTAAAAAACTATTTGTTCTCAAAAAATGAAATGTCAGCAAAAATTGATATATAATATTTGGTACCTATCACCTATGTAATAATATGAATATGTTTTGACTTTATTTTGGTTTAGATATTTTGGGATCAAATATTTTCAAAACAACTGTATAATATTCTACAATATTAATGTTTTCAAATATTGCTGTGTGTGTAAATTATATCAAGGTACCACCAGAATTGTATTTTGAATTGAAAGTCAATGTGCTATTTGTATTTAAAGATAACGTATCTAGATATCTAAATTATTAGTATCCAAAAATTGATATTATATGAATTAAATATTTATAGTCCTAAAACGAAGAATACTGGAGTTAACAGTCAAAAAATTACAATTCAATCCATCACAAAAAGAAATGTCTGGGAAATTAATAAATGGATAGGTATTCATTACTTATTGAATGTTTAAATAATTATTTACATTAACATAGTTATAATGATCAGTTATAAACTTCTGTATTGCGAAGTAATATAATATTTGTTTTGGGTTATTTCAAAAATTTAAGTTACATCATTCTTCTTTTAAGAAATTTTTTTTTATTATATTGACAATCACACAATAGATTTTCACGTTTTGTTTCTTCGTTGAGACAATGATGCTTTTATTTAGTTGGTGTATGAAGAAAAGTACCTACATTAACTTTAAGAAAAATCTATAATTTTGAATACCAAGTCAGTTTTCTAAAATTGTTGAGGTGTGCATTTTTGAGCCGTTTTTTTTTAATTAGAATTTTCTAGAATTGTTATATGATTGTAATTTGTATAATATGATTACTCTTTTTGTGATATATAAGGACATTTACTTTCAAATCACACTTGGGGTGCTGACACAAAAAGCCTTCTAAATATTTACAAATCACTAATACTATCACGAATAAATTACGGATCAATTATTTATAATTCAGCCAAAGAAAATCTACTCAAAATATTAGACCCGATACATAACGAAGGTATTCGCATTTCAATAGGAGCATACAGAACCAGCCCTATCGACAGTATTTTATGCTACGCTGGAGAACTACCTCTCAAACTCCAAAGAGAAAAAGACACACTCATCTACGGCATAAAAAGGAAAAGCACTCCTAATCACATAGGACACAACAATATTTTCCAAAACCAAAATAAAATCCTAACCAACATATCTGGGAAACAAATACCACCCATACACGTCACCTTCTCCCGTTTGTGCACAAAGTTTAAAATCCACACATCCGTTAAAAATAAAATTACTTTCCCAAAATTTTCACCTTGGCTTTGGAAAACCCACATAAATACCGAATTAACCAAATATAATAAGCATGAAACAAATTCGACAATTATCACGTCTCACTTCAAAGAAATTATCCAGAGTAAATACTCCATTTTTTCACAAATTTATACCGACGCATCTAAATCTCAACATGGAACTGGATTCGCAATCATCAAAGAAGAAACCGAAATCCTGCATAAGCTTCCTCCGGAGAGCAGCATTTTCACAGCAGAAAACTACGCCATATTAGAAGCAATCAAATCAACAAACCTGACACCTTCATATAACAATATTTTAATAATAAGTGACTCATTTAGTGCTCTTCTAGCTCTCCTAAACCCCTTCTCGACAAATGAAATAACCCAGAACATCCAAACTGAACTATATTCTACAAAAAAAAATATAGAATTTATGTGGGTACCTTCTCACACCGGCATTGCCGGTAACGAGATGGCCGATAAGTCAGCAGACAAAGCAGTTAAAACCATCTTACATCCAACAATCACTGACATACCGGCTAATGACATAAATATTTCCATTCGAAACAAAATAAATATGACATGGCAAAGTTACTGGGATTCTGTTCCGCCTTCCAACAAATTAAAAAAAATAAAAAAATGCACCCAAAAGTGGCACCATCTCCATAATTTAAACAGACGACAAGAAGTCACTCTAGCCAGAGTAAGAATTGGACATACTTCCCTGACTCATTCTTTTTTAATTAGAAAAGATCCACCACCCATATGTAATCAATGCCAAGAAGACCTAACCATTCAACACATCATCCTAGACTGCCCAAACCTCCAAAACACCAGAAATACCTTATCAATACCCAACAACTTAGAAGAAGCTCTCCATGAAGACAACACCACAAAAATCTTAAATTTCCTTACACAAATTAACATTGCACATAATCTTTAATCAATATGTATTTGTATTCATAATTTAAGACTCTGTAACCTTTTAAATATGTAATCATTAATGTAACCCACACTATGTAAATGTATTCAAGGCTAATAACCCCAGATGTTGAAGCCTCTTTTCTTTCAATAAAAAAAAAAAAAAAAAGGACATTTACTTATTTTATCAATGTAGGTATGTATTATTGCATTTTAATTTTTAAATAAAAACTTAGAAGATATTTTAATACAAGGATCCTGATAATATGTTTCTCTTAGCTGAATTAATAATTCCTAAAATCATATGTCACATTTTTTTTGCAAGTAAAAATGTACATTTACAGAGGCAAAGGTTGGCATTTTAATATTTGTCTAGTTAGGTGTTTCAATAACCATCCTAATAAATATAAAAATGTGGCACACTTCGCTCGATAGGTTCACAAACTGTCATTTAATATTATTTTACAAATAATATCAAGCAAACTGTATTTGTTTTTATGAACATAAAACTTCTTCAATTTAAATCATAACTCAGATGAGACAGATCAATATATACTTTACTCAACTTGTACTCTGCAGAAAAATTGTCTATAGATCGTATGGAACAATTTGTAAAAATTAAATCTTATATTATTGTGAACTTTAATTGAAAGCTTGAAAATAATTCGCATCTCTAAAAGAATAGTGACACAAATCAAAATGTCAAAATGTTGGGAAATCGACTTTTAATGTTTCATTATGTCATTTATAAATAAGATTTTTAATTAATTTTTCTGTTTCAATCTTATATTATTCTTAATATTGAATAGTTTACTTTTATATACTTAAAATAATAATTTAAGTATCATTTCACCTTTGTTTTATTGTAAATCTGGTTTCAGTTTGACTTATGTCATTATTTCTGCTTGGAAAAATAATAATTTTTGATTTATGCCACGTAAAATAAAATAAAATTTGTAATAATAATATTATTATTTATAAAATTCAAATGTATAACTTGTCTTGTAACATTTAATATGAATAACTCATAAATAAAAAATAATAGGTATGTAAATATTTCATATTTGTTATTATTGCATATTTTAACTACTTGATGCATTTTAGGTACCCACTTTACCTTAAAAAAAATATTAGGTAGTACTTTTGAGTAAGAATTTATTAATACAACATATTATAATATTTAACAACAAGGCACTTTGATCTTGAATTTTGGTAGAAAATATTATGGAAGTTCCATTTTACGTACAAAACGTTTAAAACAGCATAACACAATATTATAATATTCATTGTATCACATAAATCTATTGAGCCCTAAGAATAATTTTAACAGTGATACTATATTATATGCAATATTTTAGGAACATTTCTCACTGGATGTGATTTCCAGTTATTTTTAAAAGCTGGTCTTAACCTTTCTAACATTCTATCATGTCTTTAAATGATGGATGTTGTCCAATTTCTTCTTCAAAAGGTAACCTATATTCTGGTACAGCTCCTAGTTATGCTGTACATCTAGTTGCCAATTCCCATAATATTAATCCACATGCTTACATGTCTAGTCTTAAAAATGGATCCCTCGAATAATCGATGGATCCATCTAGTTACTAGATTCTAGCACTTCTGGTGCCATGTATCGTGATGTGCCAACCTGAATAGTTAATGAAAATTAATTATATTCCTTTTTGTTGTAGGTAACTATGGGTATTTAAATGTGTCCTGAGCAACAAATCAGTTCACGTTGAGTGCTCAGCTATCAGTAGATGATTGTTAAAAGCACGGTGCAAATTATCTTCACTGCACAGTGCAGAAAGTTGATTTGAATACCAAACTTTTGTATAGAGAACACCGTGTATCATTAGTGTCAGCGTCGTTATGGACACGGTACTACAGTAAACATTTTAACCGTGTGTTAAATACTTTAAAGTAGAGCTAGTATTTCTGAAATTTTAAAATTAGGTACAATGAAACATGTATATAACGGACAGTCACGGGACCAAAATAATTGTCCGTTATAACAGGTGTCCGTTGTAGACAGGTTTCAATGTTTTAAAAATTACAATTTTTACGTAGGTACATTTGTTTTTTTTTTATTTTATAATATGTACATATTGGGTATAATCTTTATTAATATTATACGTACATACATATATGTATTATGCACGCATACATTATAAATTTAATTTTAATTATTTATTACAATTACAATTATTATTTTTATATTACATACATACAATGACACATTATATTTGTATAAATTTATTAATTATTTCTTAAATGTTTTTATTGATGTTTGTTTTTTGAACTTCGATTTGGTCATTTCAAACTCGTGATGGATAATTAATTCGCTCACATATGAAAATCCTATGTATTTTTGTCCGTTATGAAATTGTTTGATTAAATATTAGTGTCCGTGTCCGTAATAGAAGGAGTCCGTTATAGACAGGTCGAAATACATTAGAATGCCTATCTTTTTGCCGAGACCTGGTCATTTTGTCCGTTAAGAGAGGTGTCCGTTAAGTCAGGTTTCAGTGTATTAAATATATATTTTTTTAAATACATGTTGATAGCAACAAAAATAATGAAATAATTATTTTATATTAAGTCATTGTCCTAATGAGTACCTATACTATAGTCTATAACCTACATATAATTAATAACAATTCTCACTAATATTATAATAAATTTAGTATTAAGCCAATTAAGGTATACAATTTTTGTACCTAAATTAAATATAATGTTTCCAACTTTCGCATAACTGAATACTTCAATACCATTTTATTTAGTTTTTTGTGTCATAAAGTTACCAACAATATTCCAAAATGAATTACATACAATTGTCAGAACAATGAATTTCCAAACTTTTTATGTGTTATTTGGAATGTAAATATGTTCAGATGCTCCGTGCTATTAAAATTGGATACTGATTCCGCAATATATTACCTACAAATTAAAAGTTTGTTAAAAATATGTCAGTGCACTATTTGTTTTCTTTCTGACCTATGAGCAACAATGCAACATAGCAAGTTTGTTAATGTATACTTGGTCTGTAGAATTGTCTTAAAAATATCAACTTCTCAAAAATGTTCAATATATTGGCTTGACTCCCTAGTTCCTCGTAGGTATCTACATAATATTATTATATTTCAGTTTTGAAACAGATGATATAATACATTGTGTATTTGTGTGAACTAAAAACTGTAACAATAAATCATTAAGTTACTTTCAGCAAATATTTAAAATTGTAGAGACCTCAGACAACTACTTACTTACGTGTGTTCCGTGTTTGAACTATATGACGAGAGTTAGACACTTACAAAATGTGTAAACCAAAACTAGTCTAAAACTAGCTACTAATCAGTTATCAGTAATAATAATTATTATCGACCAAGACAGACATTGATAAGAATGTGTACGATATGTTGCCTATACAAGTCCCAAACATAATACAGATTACCTAGTACCTACTATACTAGTTTAATAAATATATTAGACCATTAAGGCCCTTGCAAAACCTATTAATTTTTCATCAAAACGACCTTAGCAACTGACAAAAATTAAAGTACTTCTAGTAGTTCGATTTAAAAAAATGTAAAGATGTTTTAATTGGTCAACAAGTCTACTTTGCATCGGTTGGATCATATTTTTTATATTTTAGATATTTTTGAATATATTCAATACTAAAAAGGTGGGTAAGTGGATGTCGCTCTGCTGTACAGTAGGTTACAAGTGGGTCACTGTATAATGGATGCTATTAAATTTGAATTCAATGATACAATATCATTGTATAAGAAAAACGATTCTGAGCGAAGACGGTATGTCAGTCTAGGTTTAAGGCAATTATATACATATCTATGGTATTAAAAAAAAAAATTGACCTATAATAAATTCCAAATTAATCATATCACATTATCCATTAAGTACTTATAACACGTTATACATCAATAACAAACCCTGATACTATCATAGATATATAATATAGTATTATAGTGTACTTTAGAAGTTTCAAGTACCCACGAATAGTATTATACACTCACAACAAAATAACGAAAATAGGTATGCTAGGTTTTTTAATATGTAATTTCGTCCCAAATTTGAACTTAAAATGTCTGTAAAAAATAACTGTGTTCATATATTTTTTAGATTTTTTGGCTACAGTATGAACTATTTATGAGAATCTTTTTATTAAATTTGCAATCCTTAGCTATAAAAACTGAACATTTTATAATTTATTAATTACGATGGTTGATAATTTTCGAGATTTTGATAAATTTTGTCAAAATGCGATCTTTAAATGCTTATAAAAAAAAATTGTGCCTATGTATTTTTAATATTTTTCAATTGCTATTGTAACAATATATCAGGAGCCTTGTATTAATTTTTTACACTTTTTGGCCCAACAGATAAAACTTTATTGATATTTATAGAAAAAAAAAACTAAAAAAATTGAAAACTGAAAATGTCCGTAAACGGCTCAAAAAGAGTCAAAATATTTTCAAAATTGTATGATGTATAGGAAATGCTAATATAAACATTCAGTGAAATTTTCATGTATCTACAGTAATTCGTTTTTGAATTACAACAAAAAAAGGAAATCGCCACATGAGAAATCGAGTGAATATCCAATGTTGTAAAAATTTGAATTTCAAACGCTCATAAAAATTTAATTTGACTTTCCGGTAGAAATTTTTTTATTGATAAAGGTAGACAATCTTATAAGGAACCTTTTATTACATTTTCATATCTTAGATTTAAAAAGAAAAGTTTTTACGAATTCTTAACTCAAAATAATTTGCTAATTTTCGTGATTTTTCCATATTTTGTCAATTTTTGAACTTTAAATGCTTATAAAAAAAAACTGTGACTAACGATTTTTAATATTTTTCATCTGCCTTTCAAACCATATACTAGGAGCCTTCTATTAAATTTTCAAGTTTTTTTAACCAACAAATAAAATTTAATTGATATTTCTAGAAAAAAAACTAAAAAAAAATGAAAAATGAAAAAGTCTCTAAACAGTTCAAAATAAATCAAAATATTTTGAAAATGTTATCGTGTATAGAAAATGCAAATATAAACAACCACTAAAAATTTCATGTATCTACGGTCATCTGTTTTAAAGTTATAGCAAAAACCAAATTCAATTTTCTGAAAAATCAATTTTGCTTAAAAATTCCCGTTTTTCCTTCATTTTTCTTTTGTTTTTCTTGGCGCTTTTGAAAAGTACTGGGAATTTTAATCCTCCCCAATGCACCAACGATATTCACTTTCCAATCGAACAAGATACTGAAGTCGAAAATCGAAGTATTATTTCGACTACTTATCGTGTACACAGACACAAAAAAAATAAAAAAATAAATATAAAAATAAAAAAAAAAATAAAAAAAAAACACACATCATTGTAAAATCAATACATTCATCGTTTCACTCAGAATCTAAAATTTATAAATTTATAAAATGTAAAATATTTATTCTCGTCAAGAATTTTGCTAAAAGTGAAAAAGTGCTCCAACTGATGCAAAGTAAACTTGATTATCAACACAAACATCCTTACATTTTTTAAATCGAACAACTAGAAGTACCTTAATTTTTGTCAGTGCGACGGCTACTCACGTCAATAAATTGGTTTTGAATATTTTGATCTAGACATAAAATGACTTGTGCATGTGCGACCTAGAATATAAGAAATAACAATGTATTGTAAATTGATGCTGGTCGCGGGTGATGGTAGGGGAGTATACACACACTAATGATCATTTACTACACACCCAAAGACGATCAGTAATCGCAGGAACGAAATAATTGCCTAAACACAACTCCTTAAAATTGACCCATTTGCAGGGGCCTTAAATATAAAATCAGATAACTATATCTATCAAATTTGCATTGAAAATCTCATGTTAATTATTGATATACAACTTGTATTTTATTTAACACCTGAATTAACCATAATTAACCAGAATAAATTTGCACTTAACCGTAACTAGAAAAGTGTATTAACCCGTAACACCCGAATTCGATAACCCGAATTTTCTTTCAACACCCAAACCCGAAAAAATAATTCCGTTGAAAAGCCCTGATAAATACACATAATATAGAACATTATATTTATTTATATGATAGTCGATAGATTGTGAGAAACTGAGAAACAATAGGTAATTAGGGCAGATTTGTATAATATAATACCTAATTAATAATTATATCTGATATTAACGGATGTTCAATTATTTTAATTAAGCACATGGGTAATCTGTGTAACTATAATAAAATATATTTAAATTAATAAACACTGTTAATATCACTAATATATAAATATCTATATAGGTAGTTAATATAAAATAGTAAATACACATGAAAATTGTGTAATTTGCAGGTTCTATATTATATTGATTAACCAAAAAAAACACTATATATAATACAATAGTATTGTTTATTATTATAAACAATACTGAAATATAATACTACTTTATTTTATTTTATTTTTTAATTGATCTTAATCATCCACAACTATTGACATTAGAATTTCGTAGGGGGGTTATGGTTGGTTGAGGAACATGTATATGTGGGGCCGAGGATTCGTCACTAAAACCCCTGGTGGTCACCCATCCGGGAACTAGCCACACCAGTCCCCAATTCTAATTTATATTGCACAACAATAATTAAATATTTATCTAAATATTTTATTCTTTGACTAAGCATATCGTCACCTTCATGCCAAAAGTTTAAATTATTAAGATTTAATTTTGAAATTCAAAATTTGTATTTACTTCATAATTATTTAATTATTTCACTTGGTAAATTTTAGCATGTTTAAATCACAACATAGTTTCCAACATGCAAAAAGTGAACAAATGAAAAATTTAAATTATGATAATATATCACATTTAAATTATGATAATATATCAAATTTAAATTATGATAATATATCAAATTTAAATTTAAAAAAAAATTATAAAAATGTAGACTTGACCACATCTTGCATGGCGACGAGTGACGATGATATATGTATCATGTATTGTTAAAATAACGTAATTTGGTAAAAATGTAAAATTTTACTCATTTTATTACAAGCAAAACTCAAATCAGAAATAATGAGGGGGTTGTAAACAGCATAGAGGAAAACAGTAGTATCTCATTTTTGGAAGAAAATGATCCTGCCTTTTCTCCCAAATATGTAATTTAAAGTTTTATTTAGGACTGTTATGATTTTGTTTTTATCATACCAGACATAAAAAAACATCACTAGGTACTTTAATATGCAATATCTATGTAAATAAATTGATAAACAGATTAAATAAGTATTTATTATGTTCTATGGTACCTATTTATTTCCTTGTTTCTATATTTTCATACAATTATACCATGATTCTTTGATTATATATTGTTTAAAATTACCTATATTTTTATTGTTAGGAGTTAATTAAAGTGGCACATTTAGGGAGGTTGGCACATACCCCAAATTTTATAGGTTCAAAAAAAATGTTTATTCTTCCAAGCTTCCTTCCCGTAGCACCAACTGTCAACTAGATCCAATTTGCTAACAGAAACCACCTTAGAAGTTTGAATATCGAAGTATTTTAACCGTTCCAAAAGCTGAGTGGTGACAAACAAAATAATAATGAAATATAAAAACACAAATAATTGTAAAATAAATACATCCTTGCTCCTCTCAGAATCAGAATATTATAATATTATATAAGTTATTATTAAAAATAAACATAACACAATAAATTATTAAATGATTCTGTGAAACAATGGTTTTTTTGTGAAAATGAAGTTTCATAATATTAATATATAGGTAAGTAAGTAGGTATTTCGCGCTACACATGTAGGTACCTTCACAACACATTTTTTTTCAGAAATATGATAAAGTAGACGTGCGGAATATTTGTATTGCCAGTTAATTAATGAGACGTTCTGTATTATTCTGTTCACGTGTGGTACACGTATTCGACTTTGTGTGCGTGTTAACAGGTAGGTAATGAACTTGTAAACACGTCAACGCCTCGCAAATAGTACACATCCATTTCGTGCAATCACGCATGTCTCGACAAAAGTGCAGTTGGGTATGAAGGTGCGATGACGTATGTGTTCAAGACGAACTATGTAATATAATTTATATTATATTTCTATGATGATAATATTTTGATAAGCTAACCAATCGTTCCGACGGAAAAAGAAATATAATTCTTGAGATTATTTGCGAATAATATAGGTAGGTGGGTACCTACATACGAACGAAAAGTCCAAAAAGCACGCATTTTAATATATTATAATTTTATAAATATATAGATACCTATAGTACCTACCATACACCATTACAATTTAAAATCCTTTAAGTAGAAGGTATATAATATGCACTAAGTGCAATAAGACATCACAAATAAGCAATAGGTACCTAGGTACGTGTATTATATTACCTATGCCCTATATTAATAATATATAGGCTATATACGAAAATTTGTTGAATTATTTTTTTTTATTATTTTATAACAATTTTTACGGGACAAGCCCTTTAACAAAAGGAGATAATAATAATCTTGACATGTAGTAACATAAAGAAAATATAGGTAATATATACCTAGGTACAATGTAAGTTTTGTTTAAACTAAGTGGTATAATACATAAATTGTGAAAGTATAATAATAATGATTTAACTAGAAAAAAGGTCAAAGCTTTCATTCTGATATAATCACGAGACATAAAAAAAAAATCAACATCATTACAAATTAAGTTGCATAACGTAAGTGCTCTCGGGAAAAAAGAAACAGTACAAATTTTTATTTTTTAAAAAGACAAAAAATAAATTTGAACTTCTAATTGGATAGTTATGAGTTACAATATCAATCATACTATTCATACTTAACAACTCGGTACATTCAATATTGTTATTTAGGCGATCATAAATAAATAATATGTCAGATATCTTACGTCTAACCTCGCAAGGCTGAATACAAATAGAAATTAGAATGACCTACTAATGACATTGAGTCTCTGGAGATCGATAAATTTAAGCGGAATAAGCAATTGATTTGAGGAATTTATATTGAACATTGTCTACCAGTTGATTGGTCGAATTTTGATTCCATATTAATGAACTATATTCTAAATTTGATCTAACAATTGAGCAATAGTACTTGAATATTTTAAAATTCTCTAGTATTTCTTAATATAAAATAAAGCATTTTAAATGCATTATTAATAAATAAATTAGTATTAGCAGTAAAAGACAAATTGCAGGAAAAGAGCACACCCAAATCCCTAACTAAGTCCACTCGGTTGATAATAATATTATTAATCTTATAATTGAAAACTAAAGGATCTTTTTTTTTTAGTAAAAAGATAACATTACATTTATTAATATTTACTAGTAATACATTTTAGTGACACCGTGTGGAAAACCTGTCTAAATTCTCTTAGAGATTAATTGTATCATTCTGACTATTAATAATTGAATAAAATTTAGTGTCATCCGCAAACATTAACTATAAGACATTAACTAACGAATTAAAAACAGATGGTAGATCATTAATGAAAAGAATGAATAATAAAGGTCCCAAGTGCGAACCCTGTGGAACACCTGAGCAAACATGAATAACATCTGAAAATGAATTTATAATAATAATAATAATAATATTTATTGTTACCAAATTAAAATTAATGTACAAAACATCTTATTTCACAATAATTAAATTATTTAACTGACTGGATTCTATTAGTTAAGTATGAATTTAACCATTTAAGGAAATTGCCATTTAGACCAAATCTTTGAAGTTTGTGTATAAGTAAATTATGATTAACTTTATCAAAATCTTTACTAAAATCAGTATAAACCATATCTATATCCGAATTATATTAAAGATTTAAAGCAAAGCACTAATACAGTTTTAATTCTATATGATGTATGATTCGTGATCCTTGTATATTCAAATCACTTTAATTCATTTTTTGTGTAAACCTCAAATTCTGAAATTAATTTTTTTTAAACTTAATATTTAGAGTGAATTCTAGAATATACCTATCATTTTGAGGGGCAAAACCGGTACAAAACTGGTCCTCAAAACATAGTTAGTATCATTCAAATCCACTCTTCATCACTTAATTATAACCGTTTTCGTTGTATAATGTGAACTAAGCACATATTACTGATAATATTGAGGACTTAATAGGTATGCTCGGCTATAATACCTACCAATATATCCATTATAATTTATAATCTATTTGTTATTGCAATAATAGATATAGTCATATAAATAAAAATAATTAGTACCTACCTATAATTACTAATTTATTAAATTAATTTTAATTTTATCTTAATTGTATTATTAAAATATACTCCGCCTCTATTGAGCATTGCCTAAGTATGAGGTATAGGTACATAATATTTATGTTTATATTTTTATTGTGTTTTCTTTATATTATATTACAATATAGTTACACAAAACATGAAGTACGCACTTTGAAGAATAAAATTATGAGTGATGATAGTTGATTATTTTTTCTCACTTGTGAATAACCCAAATAGTTACATCAATTCGTTTCTTTTATTATTAATTTAAGACTGGAACAATTGGCAAACTTAATCGTAAGAATAATATTTTATTAAAATTAAATTTGAACTTTGAGTTACAGTTTGCTTGTAATCACGCTATACAGGTTTTTTGTATAAAAAAATAATAACAACACATTGAAAACAGCCAATGTTATATATTATAGGTAGGTACTATAGGTATATTATAGATACCTACCTACTCACTATATCGAATTACATATTAATAGGTATACATATATCAATTTCACTTCCAAGGCATTTATTTATAAGCTACCTATCAGTACGACAGTATAATCATAATTTAATTTAATTTATGTCTATGTCACAAAAAATAAATACAAATATACGCGGTCGTGTACACTTGACACTATTATTTCGATAAAAATTATGCAATTCAATATTTTTGTTACAAATTATAAAAAATATATTTTATAATTTCAAGCAGTAACTTCCAAAAAAAAAAAAGAGTAAATATTGATATTATTAAATTTACAATGGTTATGTTTGTTGATTCTCTATTTAGCTGTTTATATATCATACATTATAATGATTCACAATAAACTTATAGTTTTGATATAGCTGGTAGTTTTTACTTCCAACAACCGTTATGTAACAAAGTATAAATATATAATGTGAGCGGTTATCAGTTAATTTATTTATCTATCACTAAAGTTAAGTAGGTACTAAACAAACTAAAAAGTATCTAATTTTTCAAGGAACTGTGTAAAAATTGTATACAATACCTATGCCATATACGGAATAATTTAGATATAGGTAATTATTGTTAGACCAAAATCACCAACTCTAAACAGTATCCTACTATTTTTGTTAAATTTTAACATATTTGATTGTTTTCATGAAAAAAACAAGAAAAACAGTAGGTTTAATATCACAACAAATATTTGAGTATTAAATTAAAAACTATTTAAATAATATTTAAATCCTTTAAAAAAAATTTAAAATCCTGCAGATACCAGATAAACGTGCTTTTTACGTGTTTTCAACGGTAAACTTGTACCCAAGGTATCTTGAATGTACATAATATGTTGTGTATATAAAAAAAGTTTACAACGTTTTTGTATTATATTCATTTTGTTTTATATTTATTTTAATCAAACCTATTAGGACATTTAGGTATTTTTAAAATATCAATAGAAAAATATTATTCAATACTTAATAATATATAGGAGCGGCGTCCACCGAATTTAAGTAGGTATCTACCATTATATTTTGTTTAGATATTATCTAAGTATAACAACAACAAAAAAGTTAACAGGGATGTTACGCTACTTGCATTCATGAGATATTTTCGAATTTAATTAATTTTTTTTTAATTTATTAAATTTGATTATTTACCAAGTATGCTGGAATGACACTGACAAAAGGTCTCCAGAATCGTTTTTCGTATGCAATGGTTTATCATTGAATTCAAATTTAACACATCCATTCATTGGCGCAACAGAGGTGCAAAAGAGTCTTTAGCACCCCCAAGTTCTAATTTAGGACTCCTTGTTTTTTTATGTCTAACTATTTTTATTATAAATTTTGAAATACCATAAATTTTATGATTTTAAAATATGAAATATTATAGCACCCCACGATTTATAGGACTAGTTGCACCTATGCATCCATTAAAATGACATACCTATACTCGATAATTACACTGTACAGCAGAGTGGTACCCATTTGTCCATTTTTTTTTTTTTAGTTTTTTTGTGTAATAAAAAATAGATTGTCTAGATTATTAACTATTTATTAGTTTTAAAATAATTAAATACATGCAATATTTTCGGCAGAATTAAATCAACCTTCCATAATACCTATTATAATATTGTAATATAAGTTACTTTGGTCTTTAATAGTAATATCAAAAAACACAAATCGAACATCATGAAATATATTTGATAATATGACGGTTGTCATCCTCGCTCAGAATCGTTTTTTATCGCATAGATACGTACAATGATTTATTGTTGAATTTTAATTGAACACATCTATATTACAGTGCCCTTTTTCGAGGTAAGCTTGACACCTCTTATCACGTCCCAGACAGCAATTTTTCGTTTAATAATATTATAACGTCATTATAATACTATTATAATATTATCATTACAAAATCCTGTCTTGGGTATAGTCACGTAGAGGAGACACTTTTCTCATAGTCTCATACGTTTTGTTTTCACGATTTTGACTTATACACTCACAAAGCAGAGCTTCCTTTTCCTGTTTGTTTCTCGATTAAACATCATGAAAGTACTATTATAGTTACAAGTTTTCTTATAAGTTTCATGCAACTTGTAGCCTTTTAAAAATATCAAAAATACATGACACAATTTTAAAACTAATCGTTTGTAGTAAAAATGTTAGCAAAATTCGTCAAAATCACTAAAATAATCAAATCATAAATAGACTTCCTATATCTGGAGGTATATTATGCTAATAGTAGAGGTACATTCTGATGTTATGCTAATAGCAATTTAAATAGATTGAAAATACATACTACTTTTTTTACTTATTACAGTTAAAATGTTGATGAAATTGGATAATTAAATGAATACAATATAATAACAATTTTTCCTCTGATCTTAGTTATTTTGTTTTAAATTTTAATTAAAAAATTAGCATATTATTTAATTTCTATACACACATCTATAAATATATAGCATGTAAATAGTAAATTAACTGGAAAGTCAGAAGCTGCAATTGGAAATAGGTATAATGCAGATATTATGGTGCAATTTTTTTTTTGTATCAATTAAATTGGTATACGTTTCTCCATTCAAATTACACTTGAAAAGTAATGGACCAATGAGTTTAGTATGTCATATTGCACACCACACATTTAGGTTTCCACACATATATTGGTTATATGTGCTTCATAAACTATATTGTGTGGATTGGAATCAGTCTAATATAAGCCTACATATTTACATGTCTTATAAATATAATTTCATCAGTGACAATTATATTTTTATCAAAATGTTAATTTCCATTTGACATTTCTTGAGCCTATGACAAATAATGCAATGACAAAAATTTAAACGAATTTCTGAAATACCAAGTTTAATTTCATGAACAAATACCGTTTTATAACTTAAATTTTAGGTAATAAAGAATGGTAGTATAGGGTACAGCTTAAAAAAAATTTAACTTATTGTCGGGAGAATGAAGAGTGGCCGTTGGTGATATGTTAGCAAAACTTTTTTTCTTAGACTACAACTCGTATACAATATCATTCTATAATACATTTGTACTAGTTGTACTAGGTAATTATATCTACATTTAATATTTCAAAATGCGTGCGGTTTGCGAAACTATCACGCAGCCACTTTTCATTCACCCTACTATATAGGTAACATTTTATTTATATTATTAAATAATTAAATTAAATTAATGACGTATTTTTAATTAAAACAATTTTTCATCGTTATCTACAGGCTATAAAATTACTATATGGGGTATAATTATCGCATGAACCATGTACGTTGGTTTATAATTATTATACGCATATGTATAATCACTATCATCGGGAATATATAATTTATATTATTTACGCCACTGCAACACAAAATATCGAAAATCTATAAAATTAATCGATATATTCTCTAAAATTCTTTACTCTACGAAATATTCTGAAAAATGCGAAAAACACTTTTTCCATTAAAGGGTATGCATACCGGTTTCTAAGGAGTTCAATATAGGCAATTTTCTAATTGTGTGCATGTGGGTCATGTAAATGTGTGCGTTGTAAGTGATTATTAGTGTGAATGACTGTATATAAAATAAATAGTGGAGCATACCTGCACGTACACGCACATGTCAGTAACTAAACATTTCATACACTAATTACAAATGTAAATTTTCGTGAAACATTGAAACTTAGTTTCGTATTTCCAATAGTATAGCTTACTGAGTGACATTACAGTATGAACATCCCTATTATACAAACTGAAGAGGAGAAGTTTATCTAAGCTTGTATAGGAGTCGATTTTCGATATTTTATTTTCAATGTCCAATATTTAACTATAAAACTTTTGATATTTTACTTTTTGAATTTGAAACTATTGAGTTTAGTGATTACAAATATCAACAATTGACTTCTATACAGGCATCTTCTCATCTACAATATTGATAATAGGTGTTTTTACTCTCAAACCGCTCAATAAACCATATTATTTGAATTAATACAAAAGTACATTTTCATAGATTTTTTCAATACTATTCATACCCCTTAATTTACATGTTTTGCATAATTTGTAAAGATTTCAAATCCCCGTCTGTCTGCATATAGAATCCAAAAAATATATGCAAAAGAATATGATTTCCTCCTCTACGACCATCACAGTCGAAACCTTCGATACAACACTACTACGTTGGTGTTTTTTTTATTGAGATAGGTACCTATTGCATAGGTAGGAAAAAGGAATAAATGTATAATGTATGATGTCAATATGTTAAACCGAATTGAGAACTCAGCTATTTTCTAAAACTGTTTTAGTTTAATTATTTGCGCATTAAAAGTATATCGATATCATATAGTCTTCGATGTGTAAAAATTGACTATAAATTACTTAAATTGAGTACTATGAACAATAATTATTTAAGTGTTAGTAAATTACCGGAATTATCTATTTAAAAACATATCCATTACACAATATGTCGTCTAATCAGCTAATAGATACATTTTATAATTAACTTTAATAATTGTTCGTTATTAATAAATACTTAATAGCAGTGGCATAATTACGGCGGTGCACGATGGTACCTGCTGAAACTTAAATTTAATAATATTTGATTCATTGATTTGTTGAATTTTTTTTATCAAAATATCACACAACTGAATAAATAATAAAATAACGTTATCTAATAATTTTGTACCACTTATCAATATAATTATAGCCAGCCGCCAGGGCTTTCAAAAGTTATATTTGACAAAAAACTATTGAAATTTGTAAACATAATTATAACGGAAAGCGATGAAAATCAAAAATAATTAAAACCAATAGTTCGTATAAACATTTATTTCATGCAAACAATCTAAGAATTGATTATATTATTATATTCCGTATCCGAACTATTACCTACCAGCATTAGTTATTATTTTTAAATTTAATAAGTATTAACACAATTTTAAATAACGATCAACGCAAAACTTGTAAAACGTTTTAGTTCTGAATATCGATAAACGCAAAAGTTGTGTAATATTTTAATAAATGTAAATAACATAAAACGGAATTCTTTTTCGAATGCAAGTCCTGAATCCTGTTTATAGCAGTGTCATTATATAATTGACTATAGACTAAATTCAAACAAAATGGCATTTTTTGTTTCATATGAATATTAAATATTGAATTTTTACAAACCTGACATCCATGTCTTTAAATATGGCATATGGCGTATTTTTATATGTACGTATTATGTATATATTAATACATTATGTATACGTTTATATAATTATATTAATCAGTAATCACTCACTATAAAAACTAATCTGTACTGCGTGCATAAAAATATAACATAATATATTTTTATAAATTAATAAAATGTAAAATTCCCTATTCCACTTTATGCACAAACATTTATAAACACTTAACACACTAAATATCCAACAACTCAATTTTCATATATATTTTAATTTATAATTTACCTAATATTCCCTACAGCAGTATGCCAGTACAGCAGTGTATCTTAAAGACCTAAACACTAAACAGTATACATACATAAATACATTGAAATGAGTGAAACGAAATTAGTGCATAATTTATTTATAAATTATATTATCTTGGCATTTTTGTATAACTTAAGTACACTTGTTGTAAACGTTTTTGCTGATTACTTTGGTCGTATAATATTAAGTTGTTGCCACTATTATTTTAATTAATTGTAATGATTTGTAATGTCTATTTGAATTTACAAACCTATTACCTACCATACATATTATGCAAGTACCTACAAATATATTATTATTAATTTAATACAATATGTATTAAATATTAAATATTAATATATAATCTATATTACATGTTTCTCCCAAATAAATAGGTAGGTACTAGGTACATCGCGACTTATTTATTAAAATTGTAATATTTATAGTAAATGGTACTTACCAAATATACCTCGAGGAAGTCGAGGAACTCGAGCACTCTAGCAGCTATCACTTCTAAACCCCAATACTTAATATTACTTGTTATACAATTTCAGTAAGTAGGTATTGTAATTCCAAAACGCTGTAATGCAGTATTTTTTTCGACTCGACAGATATAGATATACCTACTTGTCATTGATAACTTATGGAGGCGGCATTGAACAAAAATCTGTAAGCCAGCACAAATGAACCTATTGTTATCCTCTATATCGTAACATCTCTTTTGTCTGTGATTCTGTGACTGGTGACTGTGTTATTTAACTGTTGGTTTCTTGCTTTTCTTTATCGCTCAGGATCATCGTTTCGATGTGTCAGCCTAAAAATTTAGATATATTTATGATTAATGAAAAGTGGAATAATATCGTGATCGTGTTCATAATATGTTTGATTATACTTTTACATTTATACACATACAATTACAAACTTCAAGCATGCTTGATGTTAAAATATGTAGATAACATGTGGCCATGTGGGTAACTAGAAAATTCACATAATTTATTAAACACATTTTTAATCTCGACCAAAAGGCGAAAATAATATAATTTGATTATAAAACATGATTTAAATACAGTGAATAGAGACTAGTTTTCGCACACTGTTATAAATCCTATATACCTACATAAATAATATAACAAATATAACAAATATTTACTAAAGCAATAATTCAGAGGCAATAATTCAATATTATTGTATTTATAAACTATATTTCGTGTAGTTTATGATTAGATATAACATGTTATATTACATGTGATATTACATGTACATTGTATAAACTGCATATTATTATACAGACATTTTAACGATAATAGCGCGCTTGGAACATAATAATACTATATTATATACAGTATGGTATAATATACTATTATTATTTATATTTTATAATTACTATTATGAAGCATCGTCGTATAAAAATTCCACGATAGTCTTATATCTAATTATTTAATAATTAATTTCCTTGTAATATAATGCAAAGATAATAAAATTATTAGAATTATTATTAAACAAAAAAAGATAACTGCAGTTATTAATTGTAATTATGTTATGATGCGATAATTTGCGTGTTGATAAATAAATAAGTCGTATGATCAATAAAATATTAAATATGATACTACAATATGGCAGTGTCATTTAAAAATATTATATAATACAAAGTGGCAAATGTTTTTTTGTCACATCGAAAAAGTTATTAGGTAGGTAATTCTTAAGTTTAAATGTATAAAAATAATAATCTCGTAGTGAGTATGACTCATAACTCATAACTTAAAATATAAATACTTTTTTGTAATAAAAAATATATAAAATTGTAAGCCTGGGCAAGTTAATGATCATTTTTAATTGAGTTAATAGGACGTTGCACCCGCATGTGTCTCTGCGTCTTACAAAATGTACAACATAGCAAAACCTGTTTTGCGCGGAAAAGAACCTAGAACGCGCTAAAGTCATAACTAAGAAACGAAATTTTCACCACATAAAAAGTAGAATTTTGGCTGTGCATTATCGTTTTTATTTTTTGTGTTATCGGAACTTCAAAAAAAGTCATTAAAGTTTTAAAAACACAATTAATAATGGATTTTGAAACAATAAGAACTGTTTACGTATAAGTGATATCAAAAAAATATAGCTGGCCTATAATAAATATAGGTGGCCTATAAAAAAAATAGCTGGCCTTTATATGTGGTGAAAATTGTGTTTCTTAGTTATGACTAATCCAACTCGGTAGCCATCTCGGTTTTTTCCCACACCACAACGTTCTTGTTATGCAGTACGTGTGTAGGACAGAGACAGCATATGCGGGGGCGACGTCCTCTTAAGTTAAGTTGATTGAAAATATTTTAAAAAGTTTATAGTTGTCAATAGTTATCCTAATTTTTTTTTACTAATTGAAGTAAGAGTTATATGGAAACTTACAATTAATTTATTAACTTAGTTAAGTTATTTATTTAATTATTTTCTTAATTTATAAATAGCGAGTAAAATGGTTAAAAATAATAAAAAGTAAATGTTAACGCAACATGTACCTATCATCAATAATAACTGTGTTATATTTATTATTTAACTATTTATAAATTACCTTAACTTGGATAGTTGGATTTGATTAAAATTAACTCGTTATTGATTAAGTTTAGGTATATCAATCCAAATCAGTTAAGTTATTAAAAATAAAATTTTAAAATGTTAAAATTAATTTAACTTCAACTTTTTAACTCGTTTATGTCCAGGCTTGTAAAATTGTGCATTATTACTTATTTTGGGATGTTATATAGTGTTATACACTTATACTTCAAAATACAAAATACTAATATTAATTAGGTAAATGGCATATTATTAAGTAGGTATAGGTAGTTAGGTAGATAGCCAGATAGGTATATATAGGTAAGTAGGATAGTAGGATAGTTAAGTTCTAATTTTTTGTTTATGTAACACGGTATAGCCGTATAGGTACCAACTATAATATATGATATAAGATTGGCGACGAGGTACATCCATTTTGATTTATTTGCTAAAATGAGTTGTAAAAAAGAAATCTTACAAATCCTCTTTATAGTGCACAGTGCACGTCACAGCTCCAAGCATCCAATATGTAAACGGTAAACCGTTCATTTCAACTATATTCAATAGGCAGGTATAATGTACATATAAGTATTCAGGGGGTCTTAAACATATTGTTACTGTATATCTATATAGAAGTAGTATTTTAATGCATTTGAATAATTTTTTTATGGACAGATTGATTGACGATTTCCGATAAGCTAATACTATACAATAGCCAGTATAGGTATAGGTTGTACAATACATTTTAACGCACGATTCCAATATAAAGAGAACATTTAAGGGTATTATTTATTTTTCGAACATTTGTGGTACCTAAGTATAAACTCATCTCAAGTTAAATTGTGAGGTTACTATATAAAATATACACGTCCTAAAAACCGTAAAATACCGTGGAAGTAGAGCTGCTCAATGGGCGTAACTAGGATTGAATAGTTACACCTGCTAGAGTCCAACAAAACCAAAATTTAAAATAACAAGTGGGGAAAAAGCTCCCCACATCGCCCTTAAAAGATTCACTGAAATTTAGTTGTTACAAAAACCAAAATTTAATATAAACCTTATTTTTTTGGATCATCTTCTTAGCACTTCTTCATTTTTAGATTCTGAGTGAAACGATGAATGTATTGATTTTACAATGATGTGTGTTTTTTTTTTTTTTGTGTCTGTGTACAAGATGAAAGCAAAAAATGCTTCGATTTTCGACTTCAGTATCTTGTTCGATTGGAAAGTGAATATCGTTGGTGCATTGGGCAGGTAAAAATTTTTTTATCCCAGTAATTTTCAATGGTGCCAAGAAAAACAAAAGAAAAATTAAAAAAATAAGGGAATTTTTACGCAAAATCGATTTTTCACAAAATTGAATTTGGTTTTTGGTGTAACTTTAAAACAAAAGTGTCAAGTATTGTATTTGTACGATTCTGATGGAGACACTGAAACAGTCTATCACCGATCAGCATATTATATTATATTATTATGTCTGTAGTGTCTACAAATTATTCATGATTTTGACGTTTCGTCTAAGTTTTAAATTCAAAACCAGTTAATAAGAAATAAATGTATCTTTACGCTAAACGTTTTTATTAAATTCGTATAAGGACAACTATTATGGAAAACCTAAAACCTTGTTCTAAATTTTCAAGCATTTTACTTGCAAATAAAAACTGTATCATAATATACATACTTAAGTGGCTAAGTCAAATAACAATTTATAAAGGCAAAATTTTCAAATTTTTATATATATATAAGATCAAAAAGAGCCAACAATTTATCATTTCTAGAAAATCGCTTTTATACCTAAGTTTAATAATATAGGTACTAATTTGCAAGGCTGGGCATTAACGAGTTAATAAGTTAAAGTTAAGTTAAAAAGTTAAGTTACTTTTAACTAAGTTAATTAACGAGTTACTTTTTTTTTTAGAAGTAACTTCTAACTTAACGATTTACATTTTTCCCCATGTTATTCAGTAACGAGTTAATTAATTTTATTGGCACGTTAAGTTAATTTTTTCCCAAACCACATATTATTTAAAATTAATTCAATTTTGTAAAATTAATTACATAAAAAAAAACCCGAAATATTAAATATATTTTATTAAATAATAATTTATAATAATAATAGGAAGTTTTTATATTGCATATTCACAGAAAATATTTTATAACTATATTTTTAGAGGGAAATATCATAGAGATGACTCTAACCGCGTCAAAGAAAAATATAACAATTTACTCAGTACCTATCCCACGACATATCACCTAACCTATACCTAATCATTATTAATATCATTACTTAATTATATTATTATTCATTCATAGAATTACGGTGATAACTTGGCCCGTAGATGTAAATAATATCCGTAGTAGCGTGGTATTTACTATTTAACTAATTAAAGTATAATACACTAAATTAATATAAGTACCTACAGTAACTAATTTTATTACAAACATTTATTCAAATATTGTAAGACATTTTTTGATTTATTGAATTATTATGTTATTTGTTAGCTTTAAAAAAGGTAGGTAGGTATAATTGTTAATTTTATTTTTAAAAAAAAAGTAAATTATTTTTAACTAAGTTAAGTTACTTTTATTTTCTAATTAACTTGTAACTTTTACAAGTTAAAAAAAAATCAAGTTAACTTTTAACTTTAAACTTAACTTACATTTTTCTATATTAACTTAACTTAACGAGTTAAAAAAAATAGTTAACTTGCCCAGCCTTGCTAATTTGTGAACATTTGAAGAGTACGGATATCCTTTTAGCCTTTAGGTACTATTTTAGTTCATCATCTAGTGATCATCGAATATATTGAATGTTTAATCATTGGAATACGTTGTCTGTATATAATATTATAGATCGTGTACATAGGTACTACCTACATCGCTTGCAGTATACAACTTACAGTACCTAAACCATCATTGACGCGAAAACTAAACGTGATAACGAGTTATTATAATTTTATTTTAAAGCCAAATGAAGAAGTTGCACCAGTTGGCAGTGTTGTAACTTGTAACCGCGAATCGCGATACGACGCGTTGGTTCAGCGGATCTCTGGTTTCCGTAATGATTTATGTCAAAACCACTATGTAACTATAGTATTTAATTTCCATTGTACATTGTGGTCGACATAGTTGCTCGGCGATTTAAAATTATAGTTCTTTCCGACTTGACCTAACTCGTACAAGTCGTATATAAAGTAGCATATCACCCGATCTGACCCATTTTTAGTGTTTTGGTGTTTTGCCTTCACTGTTTGTTATAATACGTCTACCAAAAAATCGTGTAAATTTCAATTTTAAACTCGTTTAGTATAATAGTATGTAACTAATTCTAGTTATTACATAAGTGCATAGCGTATAATATGGTGTAGGTACGTATATCCGTATATGTAATATTATATTAATATGTATTAGGTACCAATAGCTAACTTATTCACGTTTTTATAAACCTAGTAATATAAGAAACAGACAAAATATTGTTTTATTTATAATATACACCCCAATGAATAAATCATGGACATCACATATTCACATGAATAAATCAAATATAGAAAACTATAAAATACGTAGTTATATTATCTGTACTCGGTTTATTAAAACGATCATCGTACGGTTATAATTTTATTTAATTTACGCTTAACAAACCAATAGACAACGAATCATCATTATTGACAATTTATATATATTGTGATTTATGATATAATAGTTTTACGAGTTGCGACGTATCGATTTAACCTAAATAAAATTGAATCGGTATAGTTGAATTCGTTTTCACTGATAGAAATTATATACCAATAAAGATAATTTTAATTTGATAAATAATATGCAAATTAATGGAAATACAATAAAATATTTAATTTAATTTTCTTGAACAAAAAAAAATGAAATATTAAAACCAGCTTTGTGAGATTAGGTACTCATTATAGTCATTAGTCGTTTTACAATTATTATTGCTATTTATACAATATGGACTTATATATAACGTACATGGTTTCGTCCATAATTTGAACGTAATTTATTTCAAAATAGATAAATAAGAATAATGTGTCCAAACCAAATTGTTTCGATAACAATATGCTTATGTAAAAATACTTGATTTTAATAATCGTACAGAATACAGATGACTAATTTTTAGATATTATTTATTCTGTGGACCCAATTATATAAATGCGTATAATTATTGAAAATTACTCTATACTCATTATTATTACTTATTCAAATACTCAATATATATATTGTATATATTTACCACATACAAACAAGTGTTGAATGGTATTTAAACACTAGCTGGGCGGCTGATTTAATGTTCGTTTCAGGACGGAGTAGGAATATTAATAATAATTCCATAATGGGTTTCACTGTAGTTGGTTTATAGTTATTTAAACATTGGGAATCGGCGTTGTTAAAAGAAACGTACCTATTATATTATTCTCTCAGAGATAAGGAACACACGTGTTAAAGATTAAATACAAAAAACTCATAAAAAAAATTGTGGTGTTGCCTCATGCCTATAATATATTATAATTTATAATATTATGAAGTTGTTAGGTATATACATATACTAGTATATATTATATATTATTCGCATATAATGGGTGAATTTTGAATTTCAAATTTAAACCTTTTTGTTTTCTTTGTCAGGCTTAAATGGAGTTTCGATAGTCTAATATAATATTATAAAACCTATCGTCTTAAAATAATACATGTCGATAGTCGACCATACTATACTAACCTCGCTTTCTACGTATATGGTATAGGTATATATTATATACCTTAACTGGGTACCTACACTCTATAACTCAGTTACCTACATAACTCAGACCCTTATACATATTTTAGAATTCTGTCTGGGGGGGATTGATGATCCAATTGTCTAGTTTCATGTCCTGCAAACATAATTCAAAAATATGTGTAGGGTACTGAGTAATATGCGTAATTCAATTGTACAGTCTACCCTGTTTTCGAGGACATAAGGTTTAGATATTATATTGCATGGATATTTACATAAAAGTGTAGGTAATATACTGTACGCTGTAAGTATAATGGTATACTGGATAGTGATTAGTGAAAAGTCAAAACCAATAGGACATTTATTTTTACATATAAAATATTTGAATTTCATTTACAATGATTCAACTGGCGCAATTTCAAATTTTGACTTGGGGGGGGGGGTCTGAATATATTAAGGGCAAGCAGACTATTGCAATATAGCATTTTAAAATTGTATGTCCTAGGTTTTTTTTTTTGGGGGGGGCTACGACTAAGTTTGGAGGGCTTAGCCCCCCACAAAATTTGCGTCTATGGTAAGTGGTAACCTGGTATGATTTTGTCGGTGCATCCGAATCACGAAATATCAATAATACTAATAGACATTTTTTTATACGTGTTTAAATTTACAAATTATTTTGTAACTAGTCCAAAATTCATATCATTTGAAATTTATATATTCTACTTGATATTTATAGAATATGTATACAAAAATATGTATGATTTATAATACAATATATCTCCTTATACCTATATGTATATATAAATAAATATTAAACAATGATAACGATTTTACATTTACTTTTGAAAGTTTAGACGTGATTACGTGAATAATATTATGCATATAGGTATTATGGATTTGTCACACAAAGTTAAAATTCTGTAGGCAATATAAATATAATTTCGTTTCTATGTAATTAATAATAATTATTTATTATTTTGCAGTTTAAAATATTTCAATAATTTCATAGTTTATTACTTAACGGATGATTCCCCTCGTTAGGCTTTGCGTTCATATTATACGTGGTGATTTTTTAAGTACCTACCTATTTTTTTACTTAAATTGTACCTACATATTATATTCAAATTCTGATTTTTAGAATTTTTAAATACTCTTGAAATTTTTGAATACTTGAGATTTTTTATACTATTTAAGAATGATGTTGTTACAATACAAACTTCTGTTTTTAAAATAGGAATCCTCTTTTTTTACTTTTAACAAAGTAAAAAAAATAATGTACATTTAGATACATCTACATTTACAAGAACATTATCTGCTAAATAATTTGCAGTGAAAAAAGAGATTCTCATTTGAAAAATAGAAGTTTGTATAGCCACAGGACAGTCTAATATTAGTACAAAAATTATCAGGAATTTGAATAATATATTGTCTTTAGGTATACCTACTTAAAATTCTATAAATCAGAATTTGAATAAATGTATTTTTAAAGGAAAAAAGGTAGTGGGCATTTTTTTCCCCAAAATGTCAAGTAAATTTTGTATTTCATGATGGGGTCCCTTAAAAAATAACTGATCCATGGGCCTTTTGTGTGCCAGGCCGACACTGATTATACCTATATATATATATATATATATATACTCACCTACACAATGACTTTTAAAAATATATTATAGACTTATTTATTATTTATTTTACGAGAGACGAACCTATATTCACACCATTCCGGTACGTGCTTCGGTATTGAGTACTATATTGACCTACAAGGTCTTACGATATTTTTGCCAAAATTAGTGGAACCTATGGGTGCTCAAATTTTTAAAATATAAATACAAGATAAGCTTATTAAACTTTTACACATATGAATCCCCTAATAAATAACCCCCCCCCCCCCCACAAAAAAAACACTATAATAAAAATTATGTATAGGTAACATAACACATATATTCACGAGAATGCAAGTCAGTATTATATATATGATTTAAAAACAAACAAATAGTAAATTTTTTTTATTCAATTAATATATCAATAACAAATTGAAAATTTGTATATATTTCAAAAAGTTTTTTCAATATTTATTTGTTCATAATTTAAAAATATTATTTCATATTTATGGCCTTGTGGGAATTTCACCATTTTA
>CARXXK010000002.1:37077420-37112559 GCA_949089665.1 Macrosiphum euphorbiae | reverse complement strand
TCCTTAGTCACAGTTTTTTTTTATAAGCATTTAAAGTTCATAAATTGACAAAATATGGAAAAATCACGAAAATTAGCAAATTATTTTGAGTTAAAAATTCGTAAAAATTTTGCTTTTTAAATCTGAGATTTGAAAAAATACAAGATTCCTTATAAGATTATCTACCTTTATCAAAAAAAAAAAATGTCTATAAAAAAGTCAAATTAAATTTTTATGAGCGTTTGAAATTCAAATTTTTACAACATTGCAGGATATTCACTCGATTTCTCATGTAGAGATTTCCTTATTTTGTTGTAAATCAAAAACGAATAACTGTAGAAAAATCAAAATTTCACTGAATGTTCAGATTAGCATTTCCTATACACCATACAATTTTGAAAATATTTTGACTCTTTTTGAGCTGTTTACGGACATTTTCAGTTTTCAATTTTTTTAGGTTTTTTTTCTATAAATATCAATAAAGTTGTATCTGTTGGGCCAAAAAGTGTAAAAATTTAATATAAGGCTCCTGATATATTGCTACAATATCAGTTGAAAAATATTAAAAATACATAAGCAAAATTTTTTTTATAAGCATTAAAGATCAAATTTTGATAAAATTTATCAAATTTAAAATTGAATAATTATTTTGTAGTTAAAAATTTATAAAATGTTCATATCTAAGGATTGAAAATTTAAAACAAGATTTCACGTAAGTAGATAATTCTGTTACCAAAAAATCTAAAATATACATAAGCAAATTTTATTTTTATAGTCATTTTAAGTTCAAATTTGGACGAAATTACATAATAAAAAACCTAGAATAACTTTTTTAGTTATTTTGTTGTGATTGTGTAATATTATTCGTGTTTACTTGAAATTTCTAAAGTACACTATTATATATCTATGATAGGATCAGGGTTTGTCGTTGGTGTATAAGGTATAACGCGTTATAAGAACCTAATGGATATTGTCATATGATTAATTTGGAATTCATATTAGGTCAATTTTTTTTAATACCATAGATATCTAAGTATCACTGTATACTAATTGAGTCCCTATACCTGAACGGGAAACAAATAATATACTTATTGAGTCCCGGGTACAAACGAGACATATACTAATTGAGTCTGCAGAGGTTAGGAAACTAATTGTATACGAATTGAGTCCGAGGATTATTTTGAGTAAAATATAAAATAACCATCCAGAGTCCAGACACAGCGAAAATTATGCCACACAGCCGTGCCGCTCTACACGGATATAATTATATATATTATATACATATCATTCATATCATTTTTATGACTTTCGTCAGATAATAGAGTAACATATTATACTATGGGCCGGGAATTTTAGATTTTATTTCTATCATCGCTTGTAAAGGTAATGCGAAACGTATATACAAATTAGAAGTGTTCATATAATTAATTCAAGGAATTGTATAAAAGAAAAAGAAAAAGAAATCAGCCATCAAATGCAGCTGTTTCAATCGTACACAATAAGTAGATTTGAATATGTACAATGCTTATCCCATAAATTCTTAACAATATAAAAATGTTATTTTATCATTATCTACATTTATTTAATTATACACAAATTATTCATATTATATTATATCCCTACATTATTATATATTTATATTATAAAATATTTAAAAAAAAAAAAAACTTTTTTAACTATACCTGTAGAATTTTTTGTTACAGACAGTTCTAAGCCTGTAAAAATGGGAAGGAAAATGTTTTTTTTTTTTTAATTTTACGGGACTCAGTTAGTATTAAAACATGGACTAAATTAGTATTATACCTACAATTTCACTGGACTCAATTGGTTTATACCCTAAAACAACCAGGGACTCAATTCGTCATAAAAGGTTATACTGGGACTCAGTTCGTATGCAGCCCTAAGTATATAATATGTTTAAACCTAGACTGACATACCGTCTCCGCTCAGAATCGTTTTTCTTATACAATGATATTATATTATTGAATTCAAATTTAATACCATCCATTATACAGTGACCCACTTGTCACCTACTGTACAGCAGAGCGACACACAATTGCCCAACTTTTTTTTTTATTTAAAATTAAAAATGTGATAATTTTGAGCATAAACATACTTCGCTGGAAATGACATGTATACACATTGAAAAAAAACCTTTGATTAAACATAGATAATGCATTATTTTTTTCTAATATATATTGTACACAAAATACTATACAATACTAGTATCAATACTCGATGTATGAGACAGAAAAATCAAGACTCCTCCTTCGCCTACTCCAGTTGAATATGTTGTATTTCATATTTTAGATTTATTTCTATTTCATATCTTGTATGTTTCTGTATATTAATATATTAATATTATTATATTATATAATTTTGCTTTTTAAATGTGAGATTTGAAAAAATACAAGATTCCTTATAAGATTATCTACCTTTATCAAAAATAAAAATGTCAATAAGAAAGTCAAATTAAATTTTTATGAGCGTTTGAAATTCAAATTTTTACAACATTGGATTTTCACTCGATTTCTCATGTAGCGATTTCCTTATTTTGTTGTAATTTAAAAAAGAATAACTGTAGATACATGAAAATTTCACTGAATGTTTATATTAGCATTTCCTATACACCATACGTCCATACAATTTTGAAAATATTTTGACTCTTTTTGAGTTGTTTACGGACATTTTCAGTTTTCAATTTTTTTAGTTTTTTTTTTATAATTGTCAATAAAATTTTATTTGGTGGGCCAAAAAGTCTGAAAATGTAATACAAGCCTTCTTATATATTGTTACAATATCAGTTGAAAAATTTTAAAAATACATAGGCACGATTTTTTTTTATAAGCATTTAAAGTTGGAATTTTGACAAAATTTATCAAAATCTCGAAAATTATCAATCGTTGGAATTAAAAAATTATAAAATGTTCAGTTTTTATAACTAAGAGTTGAAAATTTAAAACAAAGATTCTCTTAAATAATTCATACTGTAACCAAAAAATCTAAAAAATATATAAACACACTTATTTTTTACAGACATTTTAATTTCAAATTTAGACAAAATTTCATATTTAAACCGAGAATTACGATTTTAGTTATTTTGTTGTGATTGTATAATATTATTCGTGGGTACTTGAAATTTCTATAGTAATCTACTATATATATCTATGATAGTATCAGGGTTTGTTGTTGGTGTATAACGCGTTATAAGTACCTAATGGATATTGTGATATGATTAATTTGGAATTCATTATATATCAATTTTTTTTAATACCATAGATATGTATATAATATGTCTTATACCTATAGAAGGACATACCGTCTCCGCTCAGAATCGTTTATCTTATACAATGATATTATATTCAAATTTAATACCATCCCTTATACAATGACCCACTTGTAACCTACTGTACAGCAGAGCGACACCCACTTGCCCACCTTTTTTATTATGTAATTTCGTCCAAATTTGAATTTAAAATGTCTGTAAAAAATAACTGTGTTCATATATTTTTTAGATTTTTTGGTTACAGTATGAACTATTTATGAGAACCTTTGTTTTAAATTTGCAATCCTTAGCTATGAAAACTGAACATTTTATAATTTATTAATTACAATGATTGATAATTTTCGAGATTTTGATAAATGTTGTCAAAATTCGATCTTTAAATGCTTATAAAAAAAAATTGTGCTTATGTATTTTTAAAATTTAACAATTTCTATTGTCACAATCTATCAGGAGCCTTGTATTAAATTTTTACACTTTTTGGCCCAACAGATAAAACTTTATTGATATTTATAGAAAAAAAAACTAAATAATTGAAAACTGAAAATGTCCGTAAACAGCTCAAAAAGAGTCAAAATATTTTCAAAATTGTATGGTGTAAAGGAAATGCTAATATTATAAACATTCAGTGAAATTTTCATGTATCTACAGTTATTCGTTTTTGAATTACAACAAAATAAGGAAATCGCTACATGAGAAATCGAGTGAATATCCAATGTTGTAAAAATTTGAATTTCAAACGCTCATAAAAATTTAATTTGACTTTCTTATTGACATTTTTATTTTTGATAAAGGTAGATAATCTTATAAGGAATCTTGTATTTTTTCAAATCTCACATTTAAAAAGCAAAATTTATAAGAATTTGCTAATTTTCGTGATTTTTCCATATTTTGTCAATTTTTGAACTTTAAATGCTTATAAAAAAAAATTGTGACTAAGGATTTTTAATATTTTTCATCTGCCTTTGAAGCAACATATTAGGAGCCTTCTATTAAATTTTCAAGCTTTCGCAACCAACAAATAAAATTTTATTGATATTTTTAGAAAAAAAAACTAAAAAAAAATGGAAAATGAAAATGTCCCTAAACAGTTCAAAATAAATCAAAATATTTTGAAAATGTTATCGTGTATAGAAAATGCAAATATTTACAACCAGTGAAAATGTCATGTATATACGTTCATTTGTTTTAGAGTTACACCAAAAACCAAATCGATTTTTTGGAAAACTGATTTTGTGTAAATATTTCCGTTTTTCCTTAATTTTTATGTTGTTTTTACAGTCGCTTGTGAAAACTACTGGGAAATTACTTTTGACCCACCAAAGTACCAACTAGATTCACTTTCCTATCAGAAAAGATACTGTTGAAGAAAATCCAAGCACTTTTACTGATGACAGACACAAAAAAATAAAAATATAAAAACACACATCATTGTAAAACCAATACATTCATCGTTCCACTTAGAATCTAAAAATGACCTATACAAAAACATCTATATGACTATAATCTATATGTACAAGTGTACAACTGTACAAGTGTACAACCATTATTCTACGAGCCGCAATAAATATTTGTACTACAACCCGTCTACAGTCTACTACTTACTATAGGATAATTTTTTAATTTTTTAATACTATTGTGCTTGTGCATCATTTAAAATTATAAGTACCTAATAGAAAAATCCCTTTATAGCCCAAAACTGTCATTTGTTTTTAAATACATATGGAAGTTTTTAAATGATTTATATAATTATATTGCCATAGAGAAAAATGTACTTGCATACCCATTTAAATATATGTAGGATGTAGCCATGTAGGGACCTATATTGTAAGTTGTTACCGATACACAAAATACACATAATACCACCCAGATAAATATAAAAATATTTAAATAGTTACAAAATATGAAACCAAATTACGAAATGTAAAACAAAATAATAAAAAAATATCAGCATATTGTGTGCTCACCAATTAATAATTATGTGGGAGACTTGAGCTTAAGGAGATTGACCTTAGCTTCCTCCCAAATATTTGTATAGGTCTCTCAAATTTATGCACAATAGGACAATAGTAATAAGTATCAATATGTGATAGGGAGAAGGATAACAGAAATGGGAGTTACATGATAGTGATATTTAGCTGGAGATTTAAAGGAAAAAAAATTTAAAAGAAGAGAAAATCAAAATGTTACCATTTTATGTTGAGTTTATCACTTTACCATGAGAATTCCCATGGTATAAAATTGCTTATAAATGGATTGCAGTGTTTTCTAGTCAGAAAGAAAACGGTTTGAAATACTTTTAAGTATTTAATTTCGATTTTTAGTCTATATATATTTACCTTTATTTTATCTAATATTCGATTCTTGTTTAGGACAACAGTTTTTTTCATTTTAGATTCTGAGTGGAACGATGAATGTATTGATTTTACAATGATGTGTGTTTTTTATTTATTTATTTATTTATTTATTTTTGTGTGTGTGTACACGATAAGTAGTCGAAATAATGCTTCGATTTTCAACTTCAGTATCTTGTTCGATTGGAAAGTGAATCTAGTTGGTACATTCGTTAGGTCAAATTTTAAAATTAAAGGCTCCTAGTATATTGTTTCAAAGGTAGATAAAAATATTTCAGTCACAATTTTTTTTTATAAGTATTTAATGTTCAAAAATTGACAAAATATGGAATAATCACGAAAATTAGCAAATTATTTTGAGTTAAGAATTCGTAAAAATTTTTCTTTTTAAAATCTATGATTTGAAAATGTAATACAAGATTACTCATAAATTTGTCTATTTTTATCAATAAGAAAATCTCTACCGGAAAGTCAAATTACATTTATATGAGCGTTTGAAATTCAAATTTTTACAACATAGGATAATTTACTCGATTTCTCATGTAGCGATTTCCTTATTTTGTTGTAATTCAAAAACGAATAACTGTAGATGCATGAAAATTTCACTGAATGTTCATATTAGCATTTCCTATACACTGTACAGTTTTGAAAATATTTTGACTCTTTTTGAGCTGTTTATGGACATTTTCAGTTTTCAATTTTTTTAGTTTTTTTTTTCTATAAATATCAATAAAGTTTTATCTGTTGGGTCCAAAAGTGTAAAAAATTAATAAAATGCTCCTGATATATTGTTAAAAAAGCAGGTTAAAAATGTTAAAAATACATAGGCACAATTTTTTTTTTATAAACATTTAAAGATCGAATTTTGACAAAATTTATCAAATTTAAAATTGAATAATTATTTTGTAGTTAATAATTTATAAAATGTTCAACTTTTATATCTAAGGATTGAAAATTTAAAACAAGATTCCACGTAAGTAGTTAATTCTGGTACCAAAAATCTAAAAAATACACAATCACAGTTTATTTTTATAGTCATTTTCAGTTCAAATTTTTACGAAAATACATATTAAAAAACCTAGAATAACTTTTTTAGTTATTTTGTTGTGATTGTATAATATTATTCGTGGGTAATTGAAACTTTTAAAGTATACTATTATATATCTATGATAGTATCGCATTTTTTTGTTGATGTATAACGCGTTATAAGTACCTAATTGATATTGTGATATGATTAATTTATAATTTATTACAGGTACCTTTATAGGTTTTTTTTTTTAATACCATAGAGTTGTATATAATATGTTTAAACCTAGACTGACATACCGTCTCCGCTCAGAATCGTTTTTCTTATACAATGATATTATATTATTGAATTCAAATTTAATACCATACATTATACAGTGACCCACTTGTCACCTACTGTACAGCAGAGCGACACACACTTGCCCAACTTTTTTTTTTATTTAAAATTAGAAATGTGATAATTTTGAGCATAAACATACTTCGCTGTAAATGACATGTATACACATTGAAAAAAAACCTTTGATTAAACATAGATAATGCATTATTTTTTTCTAATATTTATTGTACACAAAATACTATACAATACTAGTATCAATACTCGATGTATGAGACAGAAAAATCAAGACTCCTCCTTCGCCTACTCCAGTTGAATATGTTGTATTTCATATTTTAGATTTATTTCTATTTCATATCTTGTATGTTTCTGTATATTATTATTGTTAAATGTAAATACCATTAAAATTGTTCTATTATTTTAAATGGGCTTCCGCCCGTCAATATAAAAAATAATAAAAAAATAAAAAAAAGGTGGGCAAGTGGGTGTCGCTCTGCTTTACAGTAATTTACAAGTGGGTCACTGTATAATGGATTATATTAAATTTGAATTCAACGATATATTATCATTGTATAAGAAAAACGATTTTGAGCGGAGACGGTATGTCAGTCTAGGTATAAGACATATTATATATATATCTATGGTATTAAACAAAAAATTGACCTATAATAGGTACCTATAATAAATTCCAAATTAATCATATCACTATAAATCAACAAAAACCGTGATACTATCATAGATATATAATAGTACACTTTAGAAGTTTCAAGTACCCACGAATAATATTATTCAATCACAATGGTGCAGAGCACCTTTTTTCTTTCGTTTTTGTGTCTTCTTGGACAAGTCGTGACACCCAATAATAAATTATATTCAGGGCTTAGGGCTTAGCACCCTAATCATTGTTTTGAATTACTCTGAAAGAAGTTTCACTTCATCCGCAAGTACTCGTTACATGCACACTTTTGTTAATTTATTAAATATTCACTGTTGTTATTATTTTATCTATAAATAAGTTTCTGTGTACATAATACATTTATTATTAATATGTACTATATTGTTAAACTCCCGTATGGCGTTTATAAGTAAAAAAAAAAAAAATAAACTTGAAGCAGGGCAGGTGTTAACAGTCCGACAAAAAATAAAATAATATTGATGTACCTAAATAACCGAATATACTTATAAGTTAGAATTTATGGTTTAGTCATGAAACTAAAACTACCTTTAAAACAAAATAGGTATACAAATGGGCGCATGTAAACTCCACCGATTGCGACCTTTTTAGACCTTTTTTCATGTAAACTCCACCGGTAAGTTTTTTTTACCTGAAAAAAAAAATGTAAACTCCACTGGTATGTTTTTTTTTTTTAAATTGTAATCCAAATCCAATGTGAATAACTAAGGTTACATAATTTATGTGGGTGCAGTTTTATTATAATATATTTATTGTATTTAAATACAATGATTTAAAAAAAAATCATATAAAAATCAAATAGCAATAATAGAAAATTGAAAAATATATAATTATTAATTAACAATAATTTAAAAAAAAAATCATATAAAAATCAAATAGAAAAAAATAGAAAAATCTATAATTATTAACATTACGTTATAGGTAATACGTTCCTACATAATTTATGTACAGATTTATTATTTATATTAATTATATTTAGATACTTATATCTTTTTTTACACAATATTAAAATAAATGATATAATAATAATTAATAGTGATCACTAGTTCGTAGTTAAAATAATGTTAATTAAAATAAATGAATAAAAAAATAATTACTTAAAGAAAATTTAGGTTTTAAAAAATTTTGTTTGGTTTTAAAATTTGGGTTGATAATGTTTAGATGCAGCTTTAAAGTCGTTAAGATGAAGTTTAAGATAAGTCAGTCGAAAGTTGATGTGTATACACTATACATATAGTTTTAATCTGTGGATTTTACCATCGGTGGAGTTTACGTGTTTTTAGGTCAAAAATACGTATCGGTGGAGTTTACATTTTTTTTTCAGGTAAAAAAAATGTATCGGTGGAATTTACATGTTATAAATCCAACCCTAAAATCGACTACCTGTAAATCGGTGGAGTTTACAATCGCCCATACAAATATATTATAATACCTTCATAGGTACGTGAAATCGATCAATATATTTTATTTAATCAATCTTAATATATATAAATCTCGTGTCACAATGTTTGTCCTCAATGGACTCCTAAACCACTTAACCGATTTTGATGAAATTTTTTACACTGCGTGTAATTTGGTCCAACTTAAAAGATAGGCTAATTTAAAAAGGGAGAGGACCAACCCCGGGAGGTGCTCAAACGGGAATTTTGAGATTTCCGATGGAAATTTTTGTTTATAAATGGTTGCCATGGGTTTTTAAGCTATTGCAATAATAAAAATAATAAAAAAAAAACTATTTGCTTTACTTTTTAAATATAAATTGTAATATAATATCTAACTATAAAAATGTGAAATGAAAATCTCTGTACTACTTATCTCTGGAGCTTCTTATCAGATCTTCTTTATTTTTTTTTAAATGAAAGAGTATTTCATGGATAAGGTTTATATGAAAAAAAAAATGTTAGGAAAATCCACCAGTGTATTATATTATATCGGTTGCTATTGGTTAATCGGGCATGTTTTTGATTTGTATCATTATTTTTTGTCAATAGGTATACATATATCATATATATATAATAAATACAAAAAGATCCAATAAGTAGTTCCAGAGTCTGTATAGTTATAGTCCGTGTATTTATATAGTTATATATATAAATTAATGTTTGTGGGTAGATTAGACGTCTGGGAAGAAGATAGGTTAATTTACTAAGGGTTAAATTTGTTTTTTTTCATCGGGTTTTACTACGGTTAGGTTAGGATAGGATTTTGTATAAAATGATTATAATAATCCACCTTAGGCGAAATGAAGTAAAAACGATAAACTTGGTATAACTTTGATACTTTAGAGTTAAATCATACACTTACGTACAAACAGCACAGGGTACGCGATCTATCGCAGGTAGATTACTGTTGCGAATCAGAATTTTTATTCGGGGCAACGGAAAAGTTAAGATTAATTTTGAACACCGTATACACCGAATATTAAATAACGAATTGAACAAACTTTGAGACATATAGAATTGATACATTTAACGGGGCAACGAAGTGCACGGGATCAGCTAGCCTATTTATATATATATATATATAAAATAACTTGTATTACCTATATACAATACGCGTAAATGCGTAATTAAAATTATTAATATATATTATATTTTATAACTACAGGGGGATACAGGCCTATGGATTACCTGAAAATAGGATTATAGATTTCGTTTATGCTTGATATTTGCTTAAGAAAAATAGGTTAAGGAGTTAAAAGTAACTTTAAAATATTAGTAGGTAGTTTTTGAATAAATAAAAAAAAAGATTGTAACCAGTCAGATGTTATTGAGTTAAGTTTGGTTTTCAACAAAAATATTGGGGGGGGGAGCCGGGGGAGGTGTACATATGAAATCCACAGTAAGTACCTAGTTTTCAAAAGCACAGGGAAAAATTAAAAAAAATATAGGAAAAACCGGAATTTTCACGCAAAATCGGATTTCAACAAATCGATTTTGGTTTTTGGTATAACTCTAAAAAAACCGGGCAAGTGCGAGTCCGACTCGCGCACGAAGTGTTCCGTACCATCATCAGCTATGTTATCAACATTGCTTATATTATCTTATATTCTATAGGATTTTTAGTAACTATTTGTTGTTGTAGCATCCAAGGAAATATAAAATCTGTGAAAATTTCAACTTTCTAACTTTCATGGTTTATGAGATACAGCCTGGTGACAGACGGACGGACGGACGGACAGCGGAGCCTTACTAATGGCTTCCGTTTTACCGTACGGAACCCTACAAATTACTGTAGATACATGAAATTTTATTCGTTAGGTAAAAAATCTTTAAAATGTAACATTAGGTTCCTAATACATTGTTACAATGGTAGTTGAAAAATATTTAAACACTTTTTTTATAAGCATTTAAAGTTCAAACTTTGTCAAACGTAAAAATCATAAAAATGTCCAAATTATTTGTATTAGAAATTCATAAAAAAATTTCTTTGTAATTCTAAGATTTTATAGTTAAATTCAAGACATAGTCTGTTTATCTTTATCAACAAAAAAAATGTCTACCGGAAAGTCAAATTAAATTGTTATGATTGTTTGTACTTTTACAAAATGTTTCAACATATGGGATATTCACTCGATTTGTCATGTAGCGATTTTTTTTTTTTTGTAATTCAAAAACGAATAACTGTATAGATACTTGAAATTTACCCCATGTGTTTATTTTATAAATTCCTATATTTGACAAAATTTTCAAAATATTTTGACTCGTTTTGAGCTGTTTACGGGCAATTTCAAATTTTAATTTTTTTAGTTTTTTTACTATAAATGTTATAAAAGCTTATAAAAGCATTATTTAAGTTCAAATGTTGACAAAATGTTCTATTTTAATAGCTAAGAGTTTAAAATTTAAAACAAGGTTCCACGTAAAAAATCTAAAACCATACAAACACAGTTATTTTAAGTTCAATATAATACAACCATAATATTATAAATTATTATAACTGAGAGAGAATTAACATAAAGTAGTGAAGGAAAGCCTGCATAAGAAACTGTTACATTTATTACTACTTTGATTCTTTTCTCGCTCACTCTATATAGTACCCCTGACTTCTCACTCTAAGCTCTGTCTATTAGTTTGGATGTCTATTTTCAAAGCACGATTAAAATAATATATTATTTATATTCGTGGTTCATAGCTAGTTGTACTGTCGTTGTAGTAGTAACTAGCCTGTATTCGTCGTCGATACGGGCGAAGCGGGACGGTGCGAACCGTTCGGCGTTCGTCGATAACCGCACCGCGCGATCACGCCCAGTTCACACGCCGTTGTGCGAACCACTGTTTTCTACAGTACGAATTGCCTACGAGCTACGACTACTACTTGTGCTCGGTGCACAGCAGCTGCTCGAAAACCACAGATATACTCATATACTAACTATATAGATGTCTGTGTCGAAAACACCAGCTCAACGCAGCCTGCCGTATCTCGATAATATCTTCTTTGAAAACGATTACGTCGTTATCACAACATAAACACGAAAATAATATTGTAATATTCACAGATAATATATACAATAGTTATCGTATATATCTGTGGTAATATTATAATCATTGTGATATAATTATTAATCATAATAACAAAAGTTGGTGCCGTAATGCGTATCGCGTATTATTCGCGTGTGTCAGGTGTCTTCGATGTAAATTGTCTCACAATTTGTTATTATAAATTAAAATATTAATAATTGCGATTTGCGAATACGGCAAACACCAAGCAGTAAGCACACAGCCGCGCAGCTTGTGCAACAGCAGTTGCGCACTTGAGCGTAAAGTGCGGCGTGCGCTTGTGTGTGTTTGTGTGTGCGTGTGTGCGAATACATATGTGTGCGCGCGCGCGTGTCGTGTTATCTCGTCCACTCGCGAGTTCGCGACCCAAAACGCACTCTCTCTCCGCAGAAACAACTTTAGCTGGTATAGTTAAATAGTTCGGAAAATTAACCCACGCACGCACGCAATTGTTGCTAATGTCGTCGTAATTTACTATTATTATTTATTATTTCAAGTTGTGCGGCACAATTCGTACGACAATATTATGTGTGTAGTGTATTAAGCTGATCACGGTCCACCGTATTCGTTCCCAGAGATAATAATCGATTGGCAGTAGGTAGTTAATGATCTCTCTGTCGTCCGGTCGCTGAAATCGCCGCTGCCGCCTCAACAGTGACATAACTCGTCGTGGTCTCAAGTGTGGTGCTGATGAACACTCATGGCGTCATCTTTTCCGCCGCCGTAATACAATCGGCAATCGTCGATATCGGCGGGAGAGACGTTTCGCCATTTTTCCTGCTCTTCTCCATTTCACCAAGTCCAACGACAGTCTAGCCCTGTGCTGCGTACATCCACCGGTGAGTCCAGCGCAGACCCGAACCGGAGCAAATATTGTAATATTCTATTGGAGTGCACCTGTCGCCACCGAGCTGCTGTGAGACGTCAATACACGGTAAGTGCCACTCCCCCTCGCCCCTTCACCACGACCGTAATTTACAGTGTCATGAGTCATGACGCAAATTTTTTTGTTATATAATTTTTTGTTGTCTTCTTCCTTATCGTATTGCTCGAGTTTGCCATTGGTGTCGACCAGGCAACGAGCACTGTCCGCCAGCTAGCCGCTTACCTTGGCTTGACATAAAAATAAAATTTCATTCTCACTGCACTATTACCCTGTCTGCCGTCAGTGAGTGTTTGGCTGGCCGACGAGTGTGGCTGATAAGCGTGACATGGGACATCATTGTTGTTTCTGGGTCAGGACGATTGATGAGCGTTTCGGACAATGCTATTATATTACAATATGTTAAACTGGTGGGTTCTGTCCTAGGTACTCTTTGGTCTTATCTTTTTATTACACTTCAGAAATATTATGTCCAAGACTCAAGTGTTCAAACTCCACGTGAACATAATCCTTTTTCAAGATTTATTTTCTTTTTTATCAGAACGTCTTTCTTTTTTGTACTAAGTGATTATAAATTGTATTGGGTAAGTCAATCATGGAACAAATAATTATTATTTTAATTGTGGGTGTCTGTAATAATTATGTGGGCATGACTTGGGGTGTTACTTAAGCATACTGTACTTAAACGGTTTTATAACTACTAAATTTAGATGTCACTGCATTACCTAATGTAGATTTATTATTAGGGCCCAGAACTTGATGACCTAAAAATCTTTAAAAAATGCACACAAAAAAAAAATGATAAAATGACTTATAAACATCAAAAAATGACCACAAAAATACCAAAAATTACTTTATAATGACTTAACAATTTTTAACAACAAACGATTAAGATAATGAACGTCAATAATCGACATGCTAATGGAAACTGAATGTGTTTCAATAAAGTGTAACTTTCAACAAAACATTTGCAATTATATTTTAAAAAAAGTACAAAATTGAATAAAATGCACCAAAAATACTAATAAATTCCCTGAAAATTCAATAAATGCAAAATTAAAATTGTACCAGTACCTAATCTCTATATTCCATGAATCAAATTTCTGTAAAGACAAGTATCGAATGTAATTCGATTCATTAGAGAAAAAGATGCAATTGCATCAAGCTTGTTGCCCTTTTTATTATTAATGGTTTGATTTACGATTTTGTCATTTCTTTTGTGAATGTTGGGCATACTATTTTGGACAGTGCCGGCGCTAGGTATTGCGGGGCCCTGGTCATAGGTAATAGCCTTTAGGTTCTCAGAGAGTATTGAAATTTTAGCTTTTTTTTAAATCAGGATTTTAAAAAAAGTACTGTTTTTATATATAATATAGGTAGGTAGGTAAATAATTAAATTTAAATAATGCTCTGTCAATTCTTAATGAATCAAGATATTTTAATGAAACAAAAATCAAATTAAAGCTTATTTTTATCTTTGTTATTCACTTGCCCCATATATAATTTTATGTACTGCTATAATAGCAAAAACAATCCGATTTTGCACTTGCCCCATGAAAAGGGTCAAGTGTGACGTTTTAAAATTAAAAAAAAAAAAATTATTCTTAGGTGAGTGATAATATAACTTTGTTGACTATAAATTCCAATTATGTATATCTAGAGTTGTTACATTATGGAACAATAACAACTTTAAGTTAAAAACAAAAAAAGTATTGTCAAATTCAAAATTAACTTTTCATTTTTGCGTCACACTTACCCCACTTTACCTTACCTACTTGTGTAAACGGAGACAACACATTCGAGTGCGATTCCTCCTGATGAAATACCTCGCTCAGCACAGAATTAGTGGCGTAGCGTGAGTTTCAGTTAAACCTTTGAGTGGAAAATCGTAGGCTAATAAATTCATAAGGGCTGGTTATTTTATTAATTTACATTTATTTTAACAACTACATAAAATCATCAATTAAAAATAAATTAATTCATCAAAATGTTTGAATAAAATAATAAATTGTTTAATATCTAAGTACGCGACCGCTGCAGGCAGAATAATGCAATATACGACGGTAGACCACGGTATTCGTATTAAGATGCTAATTAAAAATCACGGGGCCCTTTAACAAGCGCGGGGCCCTGGACAAATGTCCCATTTGTCCTCCCCTAGCGCCGGCACTGATTTTGGAGATAACAAAATGGGGTTTTTGGTTGAGAAGGTGCTTGAGTTATTCTTAAGACAAAAAATTGGTATGGGCTGCTACAACTATAAAGTAGGTAGTATTAGGTATACTAATCACTAATGTGACCATAGGCGTGCGCACAGGGCGTGCCAGGCGTGCCCAGGCACGCCCCGAGATTTTTCAAGGGCCGAAGCGCCCTATGTCTCAAACATGCTTATCAGTACAGGAGAACTGGGGTATCACCAAGTCATCCTCATCCATGACAACAATACATAAAAAAGATTTGAGTTCAATTTTGGCATGTTTATGATGCATCCAATATTAAATCTTATTTTAAAAGTTAGCTCACTACTTCAATCACCAAAACTAAATCTTTTGTTGGCAATTGATAATGTACGGTCTTTAACATTAAATTTTAAAAGTATGAGAAATGAAAATAAAGAATTTGAAAATATTTTTGAACAAGCAGTTGCTTTATGTAAAAAACATAGAATCCAGACGTTATTCGTAAAAAAGTATCGACTCAAATTGATAACAAATCTAAATCTCAATTTTTTTTAAAAAATTAATTAGATGAAATGAAGATATCAGTTTATTATGAACTACTTGATGATTTATTATCGGCAATGGATTCAAGATTCAATCAAGAAACTTTGAGCTAAATTGAAGCTATTGCTAGTCTGCTACACATAGAAATAAAACCTGAAATGATTGTTGTTTATGGTACATCTAGTGAGTCCATTTATTTGTGGCTTGATTGGCTGAAAACTAACAATAGTATTTCTACCTACAGTTGTTTTTATAAAACCTTACAATTATTTACTATTATCCCAGTCACAAGTTGTACATGCGAACGAGTCTTTTCCAAAATGACAATTGTAAAATCCAAACTTAGAAGTACGATGAAACAGGAACGATTAGATTCGTTACAGTAAAATATGGGGTAACTTTGATAAATTTGTACCATTTTATTACAATTTTACTTTTTATTTTATGGATAACTTCTGTAGTATTAACGATAAAATTCCAAAAATTAAATCTTAGTTATAGCTAATTATCCTCAATTGTTTAACATTTACATTTTTAAATTTCTGATGTTATCTTCTGAGATATTTTTATTCAATCTTTTTAAAATTGTGGCAACTTTGATACCAGCATTTCGTAATGTGTTATCAAAGTTACCCCAGTTTATGAAAAAAATATTAAATTGTCGTGGTACTATGGTGAATAAAAATATCATATTATCAAAGTTACCTCACGAAATCAAAGTTACCCCATTCTACGGTACTGTTACTATTCACCGAACAAGAGTTGACAAGTGGGATAAACTTGGATTCTGTCATCGATGAGTTCAACACCTTAGAAAATAGACATATGAATCTGTAAATATTATATACTAACCAGTAACCAATAATAATTAATATTGACTTGTTTCTGCTCTATTTTTTTCTATAATATCTATACTATACTCTGTCTATGTGTGTATAATGTATAATTCAAATTTTCCACGGGCACGCCCCGAACTTAAACTCTGCGCACGCCTATGAATGTGACACTGTGTAGTACAAACTTTGAAATTTAACAAAACAGATTCTAATTTTAGTCAGGAACTCATAAGCTTATTAATTTAGTTTTATATAAATAGGTACACAACAATTGCTGCTAGTTAGTGGTATATTTTAGAAATGTCTTGGGGAGAGGGGGAGGCACAAACAAAAAATTCAAATTATACATTGGTATAAATCATCCCAACTTATATTTTCCATCTCAAAATAAGTTTTAATTTACAACCAAATATTCAAAATACTAATGTTAACTTTTAACTTAACTGAAGGCAATTTAATTGAATTAACTTAACTTGTCACACTTAATTATTTTCATTAACTTGCCCATCTTTGCTAATCCGACAAAATGCACATAGCAAACACTTAAAAGTTAACCTATCAAAAAGATTAAAAATTAAACTTTATGCCTACCACTGCTACTTTGTCTAATCCTCGGTCTAACCTTACTAATTACTTAAATAATATTTGTCTTAATCTAAATATAAAACAAATAAATTAAAACTTAACATTTATTTATTATTTATTTATTTATTATCAACAATACAGACTGAGCTCAATTTACATAATATGATAACACTAATTAAAGGACTAATTGATTTTTGCCATATTATTTTCTATGTTCTTTGAATTATTTGTTTTTAACTAAAATCAATATAGGAATATTAATTAGGTACCTAATATGTTTTATTTGTTATTACTTATTATAATCATAAAACTATGAGCTCAATAATTTTGTATATTGTTACATTTTATTCTGAATTCAAAACTAATAAGATATTAGGTAACTTGCTTCATTATTTATATTATCATTCTAAATAAAAGATTATATATGTTATAATATTTTAGATGTCAATGCATATCAATACATAGCAAAAAAATATGGATTTAATGTTGTACACTAATATAAATATATCCCGAAATATATAATATGTATGTAGGCACCTATATAAATGTGAAAATGGAAGTTTTTGTCATGCATGTGTTCTCTGGCACTACTCATACAAAAGTCATGCGGATTTTTTTAACTGATGGGTAACTATTTCGCTGAGCAGATTTAAAGTATAGTTTTATGGACCTAACTTCTGTCCAGGAAATATTGAGGGATAAAATAGGAATAAACTGGTCGAGCCCCAGGTGCATCAATTCCCTGTCCAGTTAAATTAAATTAGAAAATAATTTTTAAAATGTTATCTTAGTCGAAGTGGGATAACACAGCCAGATATTGTATTAACTTAGGTAGGTAACTAGTTGAGTAATTATTCTCCCACTGATGTTGACTGGTGACGTAAATGGTAAAGTAGTGAATGTAGGTATCTATGGTTGTTGCCCGTTGCAAACAATCTACTCTTTCTTTAAAACTACTGATCTGATTATCTTGATTTTTTTTTCAAATGAAACAAGTACAATACAATATAAAATATAGTATATAATATATAGTTCTTTTGGTAAACTGTTGCAAGAGATACGTTTTATTGTTTGGGATGAATGAAGGATGGCAAATAAAGGCCATGGTTCTATACCTGAGGCTCTTGATAGGACGCCGAGGGACTTGATTATGATAACCCTATGGGAAGATTTGTTATTCTTTTTGCTGGTGACTTTAGGCAAAATTGAATACTACCAGTTGTGCCAATAAGCACTAAAGTCTAAAATTGATGAAATCAATGCTTGTCCTAAGTCATAATACCTGTGGTCTTACATTACATCCTTAAAGCTAACAACCAATATGCGGGTGTATCTCTGAGGTGACCATAATGCAGAAAGTTTTTCACAAACTCTTGAACTCTGGAAACAGAACTTTCCAGAATAACGATGATAGAACAGTACAGATAGATTTGTCTTTGCAATTTTGGTTATGAACAAAATGATTTAATCAACAAAGTATATCCTAAAATTTCTTAAATTTCTAATGAATCCAATGAATGTCTTTGTGACCGTGCGATTCTGGCTCCTAAAATCAACACTGTTTAAAACATAATGAACAAAAAGGTTCTTCCTATGTTCAAAATTGATAGCAAAACTATATATATGTTGATACACTTATTAATAAAATCAAGCTGTAGATATTCCTACCAAATTCCTTATTTTTTTTAAAATCCATCAGATCTCCCACCAGTCCCACCACAAAAACTCGATTTAAAAATCGGTTCTCCTATTATTCTCATCAAAATTTGAATGCACCCAAATTGACCAATGAAACTAGGGTATAAAATTTTTATTTTTACTGAGAATGGTCAAATTGTATACATTCCAAGAATACCGATAATTACAAATGAATATCCATTCGAATTCAAATGTGTTCAGTGTACAATTCCCCATTAAACTTTGTTTTGCAATTTTAATTAATAAATCACAAGGGCAGACAATGAAAGTTTCAGTAATCGACAACACAGATCCTTGCTTTACTCATGGCCAATTTTATGTTGCTTGCTCCTATGTTAGCTCATAAATAAACTTATATACCTATCTATATATAGGGACATTTTAGAAAATAGTAGTTATGAAGTATCTAATGTGTAGATTATTTTTTTTATCTTGTTTTTAATGTTCTTCTCGTATTATTTATTACAACAAGTCTTAAACTGAATTGTTAATTAATTTTGCATTGTTTAGAATTATTTGTGCATATTTTTCTATTTTTGAGTGTATAAATTATAGGTAAATTAATTAGTTCATAGCTCTGATCATAAATTATATATGTAGGTAGTTAGTTGATAAACTGAGAGGTTCATTTTGTGACCTATTTGTTGTTTAAATCTAAACGAACATCTATTATATTTTTTGACCTTCACATTTATTATATAAGAAGTGTTATATCTACTTATATTGTTTATAATAATATTTGATATAATTTTATGATCATCTAGAATAAGAAAAACTTATAGTCTATATGTACCTACAATATTTTTTTATATTATTTAAGTAAACAATAATTCTAATCTTACTTAATTTAAATTATTAAAATAATTTTTTTTTAGATTCTAAGCGGAGCTCTGAATGTAGTGATTTTACAATGAAGTGTTTTTCTTTTAATTTTTAATTTTTTTTAATTTTTGAGTGTCATCACCGTTCGGGGCAGTAAAACTGCTTTGATTTTCTTCAACAGTATCTTGTTTGATGGGAAAGTGAATCTTGTTGGTGCACTGAGAGGTCAAAATTTATAATTCCTAATAGTTTTCAAACACTCTAGGAAAAACAAAATTAAAATTAAGGAAAAATAGGAATTTTTACGCAAATTCGGTTTATGAATTTCAATAAAATTTTATTTGTTGTGTCAAAGAGCTTGAAAATTTAATACAAGGCTCCTAATATATTGTTATTTATTCATTGTCACAATTTTTTTTATAAGCATTTAAAGTTAGAATTTTGACAAAAGGCATAAAAATTACAAAAATGTGGAAATTATTTTGAGTTAAAAAATTTTCTTTTTAAATCTAAGATTTTAAAATGTCATGCAAGATTCCTTAAAAGATTTATTTTTTTACAAAACAAAAAAAAATGTCTAAGGAAGTCAAGTTAAATTTTTATGAGCGCTTGAAGTTCATTTTTACTAACAATTTCTCAAGTAGCGATTTTCTTATTTTGTTGTAATTCAAAAACAAATAACTGTAGACAGTAGAAACTCATTTTATATCATAGGTTTAATTTATCAATTACCTACTATATTTGAACTCAAAATATTTTGATGGTTTTCGAATTGTAGTTATAAAAAAGGTAATTAGGAAAAGAATAGAGAATACAGAATAACGATTCAAAATCCATAATACTTAGCCCTTTTAATTTTGCCGTTTAAATAATTATTTTATTAGGTTGTGTAAGATAGGTAATATCAATGTTCAATTATGAGAACTATTTTATTCTATTTTTAATATAAGGTATATATTATTATCTAATAAATATTAAACAATTTTACATAATACCAATTTCATATGTATAATGTGTAATAAATATTAATTTATAAAATTTACAATAATATTATATTATTATACTTAACCATAATAAAAATTATTTTGGGTCCAACTCTAAAGTACCTAGTTATGAGGGAAGTATATTACTATTCATTTGTGAGTATCTGAGTTTTTATACTTTTTATTATACATGAGTTTTCTTGTGAATTTGTAACTTGAACTTAAATTTTTATATTTGATATTCATTTATTTATGAAGTTATTAATAAAATTAAAAATATTTATTAAAGGTAGGTTAGGTTACTGGTTACATAATATAGGTTTGCTTTAGCTATTTAGATATAATATATTGGTACCTATTTATTTTTCATTAAGTATCTATCGAAACAAATGCATTTTTTATCCACTCTAAATTTAAATCAATTATTACATTTAATAAGCTTTTTTGATTCAATATGACATGTAAACGATAATTTATTTAAGTTGATATGAATTATTTAATCACAACTATTTTATTTTATTTTTTATAGGTTAGCCATAATTGTGTTAAAATATTTGATGGTTTGTAAGTCACTGTAAAGTGAAAAATTCTGATTGCCATGGGTACGATTGTAGAGAGTTTTGCCAATTGTTCAATATCGACTCGGGATAGAGTAATTGCTCCTTCAAATCAAATTCAAATTTTTCAACTCATTGTAACAAGTAAGTTCAACATTTGTATTAACAGAATACCAGCATCTATAAATTGTTAATTTAATACTGTTTCGTGTGGGAAATAACTACTCAAAATATAATCATAGCTAAGCCAAGTTATATTCACCAAAAAGAGAAGAACTTGTGCAATAATACAGGAAAATTGCAAACATAACACTATTTTTTAACTTAAATGCATTTTACTATAATTAAGTTTGAATGTTGATTCATTCGAATTTTATTGCTGTTTTAGTTGAAAGCGCAAGTTTAAAAAATAATGGTGGATTGATTAAACCGCATCCATATGTTGAACTTATTGTTGATGATTGCAAAAGAAATAAAACTGAAGTTATCAAAAATACATATCAACCGAAATGGAATGAAGAATTCACTGTGTATGTTAATAGTTATTATATAAATATTAAATTAAATTATAATTGGTATTGAAATTATTTTTTTTTTAGACTTGTTACTCCATACTCAATATTACACTATCGTGTATTAGATTATTGTAAATTTCAAAAAGATGTGCTTATAGCAGAAAAGAGTATTAGTCTTTATGATATTTTAAGTAATTATAATGGTGTCTGTGATAATTTGGAGTTGACAATTGATTTGATACGAGTTCGTCATCATGATCATCAAGCATCCGCATCTAACAATTTGGTCAAGGTTGGAGAGTTGATTACTATATTACATGGTTTTCATATTGATATGTCTCAAGTTTCAAATCCATCTAGAGAAACAGGCAATAGTACTAATAATCACCAAGGTACCTACTAATACTCAATATATAAAAGAAAAATTAATTTAAGTCATTATTTTTCAATAGGATTATCAAATGGCGATTTTAGTAATGGAGTTAGAGCTCGTAGTCGTTCCTCGACAACGGCTGCTATTGGATCACCAGTTCCAACAATAGGTAATAGCTGTTTTTTTTATTATTTGAACCATTTATAATAGATTTTTTAATGAAATTCATTCATACACATTTTAGACACGAATGTATCAAATAATCTTGTAAATAATGCGTTAACTAATAACATTCGAACATCACAAACTCCACCATCACACAACAATTCTGCTGAGGGAACAATTACTGTTCATCATCAAAACGGTCCTGTTACATTACCAATAGAAGAACCATTGCCCGCAGGGTTTGTGAAAATAATTAATAATATATTATTTTTGAGCTACAACATTTAATTAACAAATTTTATTGTAGTTGGGAAATGAGATTTGATACATTTTCACGACCATATTATGTGGATCATAACACAAAATCAACTTCTTGGGAAAGGCCACAACCATTACCAGCTGGTTGGGAGCTCAGAAGAGATAACCGTGGGCGTATTTATTATGTGGATCATAATACTCGTACTACAACATGGCAACGACCAAACATTGAAAGACTGCAGCATTACCAACATTGGCAAGGCGAAAGAGCTCATGTAGTTCAACAAGGAAACCAAAGATTTCTGTATCCTCAGGTAAAATGTATAAATACTATATATTTTTCTATGTAACTAATTATTTTTGTATGATATGTTTAGCATGCTCTAGGAACAGGTTCTGGACCAAATAGTAGACAAACTACAGGAGTTCCACCAACCCCTGTTGTTGAAGAAGAACAGTTACCCAATGGTTGGGAAAAGCGTCTCCAACCTGATGGTAGAAGTTATTTTGTTAATCATAAAAGTCGCATTACCCAATGGGAGGATCCACGTACACAAGGGTATAAATGAGAAATATTTTTTAAATTTAATTTTAATGTTAATTAATTTTATTAGAACTGAGTTGATTATTGATAATTCTGATTTACCAACTGGTTGGGAAGTAAGAAAAACCACTGATGGAATTAGATATTTTGTTGATCATAATACACATACAACTACATTTGAAGATCCTCGTAACCATGTACCACCTATTCAATGGTAAATATAAAGAAAGAATATTAATTAATAATTATAATAATTATGTATTATAAGTATAAACATATTTATAATTTTAGTTCTACTGGTCCTTATGGGGTACCTGCTGCTTATGAAAGGTCATTCCGTTGGAAACTAAGCCAGTTCCGGTATTTGTGTCAAAGTAATGCAATATCAAGCCACATTAAAATAACGGTTTCTAGACAAACACTGTTTGAAGATTCCTATCATCAAATTATGAGATCTGCTGCGTATGAAATGAGGAAACGTTTGTATATAGTATTCCGTGGCGAAGAAGGCTTGGATTATGGCGGCGTTTCACGGTACATAGCTTATTCATTATTAAAACAATTCAATACCAGTATAATAATATAATTATTGAATTCCACAGAGAATGGTTCTTTTTACTTTCACACGAAGTACTCAACCCAATGTACTGTCTGTTTGAATATGCCAACAAAAATAATTATAGTCTACAAATTAATCCTGCTTCGTATGTGAATCCAGACCATTTGTTATATTTCAAATTTATTGGACGATTCATTGCTATGGTAAGTATTATATTAAATATGTTTTAAATCATGTGGAATATTATATAAATATTATTACAATTACAGGCTTTATATCATGGACGTTTTATTTACTCTGGTTTCACAATGCCCTTTTACAAGCGTATGCTGAACAAAAAACTTACCATGAAAGACATCGAATCTATTGACCCAGAATTTTATAATTCATTGGTTTGGATACGTGACAATAATTTAGAAGAAAGTGATATTGAAATGTACTTTGGTGTGGATTTTGAAGTACTTGGTCAAGTTGTCCATCACGAGTTGATAGAAAATGGTGACAAAGTGAAGGTTACTGATACTAACAAAGATGAGTACATTAGATTAATGACTGAATGGAGAATGACCCGTGGCATTGAAGAACAGACTCAAGCATTATTAGATGGATTTAATGAAGTAGTTGCATTAGAATGGTTGAAATATTTCGATGAACGTGAACTGGAACTCATGCTGTGTGGCATGCAAGAGATTGACGTCGAAGACTGGCAACAGCATACAATTTATCGCCACTATAATAGAACTAGCAAGCAAATTAACTGGTTTTGGCAGGTACTAAAGTTAATTGAATTAATATTCTTATTATTAACTTTTTCACTGCTACACTATTTATCCTCAACAACCTGTGTAATATGCTACGTAAAATAAAATATTTTTAATTGTTAAATTAAATATATTTTGTGTTAATTTGTTTTAAAATGTAGTTTGTAAAACAAGCTGACAATGAAAAACGAGCAAGACTTCTACAGTTTGTGACTGGAACATGTAGGGTTCCGGTGGGAGGGTTTGCTGAACTTATGGGTGAGTTAAACCAAAAACTATAAATAATATTGTTAAAAAACTTAACATTTTTCTTTGGATTTATGCTGTGATTAGTAATTATTAATAAATAAAATTATACTTATGTTTAGGAAGCAATGGAGCGCAGAGGTTTTGCATTGAAAAGGTTGGTAAGGAAACATGGTTACCTCGGTCTCACACATGCTTTAACAGGTTAGACTTACCGCCATACAAGAGCTATGACCAACTAGTCGAAAAACTCAATTATGCTATTGAGGAGACTGAGGGGTTTGCTCAAGAATGAAACACAAATATATTCAGGTTAATGTTCCATCAATTGTTACGATTTGAAATATAGATATAGTAGTATATACTAATATTTACAAGACCAAACAGTGATATCATGACCTCACAATATCAAATAAACGGTGAAACCGTATTTAGCCCTTTAGAGGTTTAAAATACATTCCTTAATTTATATTCTGTTTTTTATTTTATGCATCGTTAATTAATTTTGGAGTTAAAGTGTTTTATTCATTGATGTTTCTCGTTATATATCTCCCTTTCATATAGTTACTATTACTTATAGATTTTAAGAACTGTGTTTTTATAAATAAGGCGCATGTATGTAATAAATAAATACAAAAATACTTTTAATGTAATAATATATACAAAAAAAAAAAAAAATGAATAGTGGTTATGATTTATTACAAACTTCGATTTTGGTGAACGAAAGTATAATTTATGTATAAATAAATCAAATTCCACTTATTCACTTTAAATAATTTTTACTATAACATTCAACTAATATCTGTTATAATTTGTTAACTAAACATAGGGTACTTAAATATTTAAAATAAATTAAAATATTTATTTATTGCAGTACTAAGCAATCATTAGAATTGAAAATACATGTGACCTAAAGCTGCGATAATAATTACATTTATTATTGTTGTTTTTCTTAGATTGTGCTTACGCTTTTGCGAACATGTTTATTTTTTTAAAACATAAAAAGTTACCATGTATAACAATTGTTTATTTTGTATTCTGAAATCTTATTATGAACAATTTTAGCATTAATTACAATATATAAGATTAGATACCATACAGCATTTAGTAAACAATTTTGTTTAAAAATGTCGATACATGAAAAGTGTATTCAATTTTTTTATGAAAGAGCATTTACAAAAAATAAAATTTAGCTCAAACTATTTAAAATATTTTTTAGGAAATGTCTTTAGAAAATATTTATAAAATTTGTTCAGAAATTATTTTGCCTAAAATACTTTTAATATGTCATTAGAAAATGAAAATTCATCTTAATGATTTTAACCTTTAGTGACGGGCGCGGTATCAGACCATACAGTTGCGCGCGTGTGGTAATTATTTTCCGTTAATATAAAAATACTTTTCTTTACATTATTCAGTTATTATTGACTATTTATTGAACATTTTAAATTACAATTTATAAAATATCTTTCTTATTACAAATACCTTTGTTTACAAATACATAATTTTTATTTCCTTAATATTTAAAATTATTAAAATTATGAAGCCTCAAAGCAGTCAGGGCAAGTCTCTATGATATGGTCTCTGCAAATGAGCCTTGCGCAATTGGTACATACTTTTGTAGCTTTACGATCTTTAGAGTGGTCACAAAAAGTACATCTTCCAGAAGCTTCTCGTACACGTTGTATTTCCCCCACGTTAGGTCTTCTTATGTTGCAGTATTCATTTAGTCTAAATTTTATTTGTTTTGGCAAACAATCCAGTGTCCAACGATATTCAATTTGTTCTTGCATTAATTGACGAGCTAATGTCTTCAAAAATACAAGTCTCGTTTTTTTTATTGAAGTATTTTCTTGAAAAATAATTTGTGCGTTTAGTCCACCGATGTTTAGCAATGAATAAAAAACTACTAATGGCCAACGTATACACCGCCGTGCCACAGTGTAATTCTCAGTTTTCTTATCCATTGTATCCACAGAGCCTTTTGTTGCATTATACTTCATTATCATGTTAGGTTTTTTTGCCGCCCCTGTACTATTGCTGATTGAATTATCATTGTGCATTGTGGATAATAGTAATACTATTTTGTTATAATAATAATATACAGTATGTCCCAAAAGTCCCGTATCACCCTTAATATCTCCATGTAAAATCACTATATTTAAACGCGGTTTTTTTTACAGTACTAAGTATGAAAATTCTGATTGAATGGCATAAAATTCATTTATTTTTTTCTTTAAAATCAAAAATTTTCAAAAAAATTTTTTACGCATTTAAGAATTAAAAATGTTTAAGATAGCCATTTTGTTGAGCATATTTTTTAACACAGTTCAAAAAAAAAAAAAATACTAAAATTAAATAAAAATTGACCAAGTTAGAGCAAGTTATGTTTTTGAATAATTGTAGTAAAAAAATAAACTAGGAATGTAAAACTATTGTCATGTGTGCTGAAATTAGATATTTCATTATTGAAATGTGAAACAATAATTTATTTTTTTACTACAATTATTCAAAAACATAACTTGCTCTAACTTGGTCAATTTTTATTTAATTTTAGTATTTTTTTTTTTTGAACTGTTAAAAATATGCTCAACAAAATGGCTATCTTAAAAATTTTAAATCATTAAATGCGTAAAAAATTTTTTTGAAAATTTTTGATTTTAAAGAAAAAAATAAATGAATTTTATGCCATTCAATCAGAATTTTCATACTTAGTACTGTAAAAAAACCGCGTTTAAATATAGTGATTTTACATGGAGATATTAAGGGTGATACGGGACTTTTGGGACAAACTGTATAATATTATATAGGTATAATAAAATGAAAAACACAAAACTGCATTTTACTCAAAACTAATATTACAAGATGTGTAACATATAAATAAAAATTTATAATTACTATAACAACAAAACTGTAATATAAATTAAATTATTACTTACCAATCATGTACAGGCAACCAAGTAAACCTTTTATTTTCCGTGTGGTTGTATAAGCTACATCATAGGCGTGTCTACGGTGGCAGCCTAGGGTGCCTGGGCTGCCCCTTCAATTTTTAAAAGGTGCCGGTCAACCAAGTCTTAAATCAGAAGGGTCATCATTTATTTTTTTTTTAAATTTGATTTTTTTGTGTGTATCGTTATAATTACCATTTACTTACAAGGATATGTCCAACAAAATTAGGTAGATAATATCTTTATTTAACATGTATTGTCAAATTGATATCCTGACTTCGGAAATCGAAAAAACCTACTATAAAGACTTGAGACGGTACAGTTTCGCATATAGGTATTATTGATATTATTGTTGTATTATGTTTGATTTGTAGCTAGATGGTGTAATCCAAGGCTGTAAATGAATAGGGATCAAAATTTCCGAAAAAAAACCCGGGGTTTTTAACCGTTTTTTCGGAAAAATTGGGAAAGGATATGGGAGGAATTGAAAAAATACGGTTTTTGGTGTATAGGGCTTTTTTCGGTTCACTAATAAGGTAGCGCCGATCATTAGCTAGGCTGCCCCTGCCGATGAAGTCTAGTCACGCCTATGAGCTACATCTTTCTCTGGCAAAATTTGACTTTATTTTATCGATGTATATATTCGTACAGAACACTATATGTTCGATCATAGGACCCGTAAAAAAAATATACGACGCTTCAATTTCGGTTTTGCATTTTTTGCCAAATTAGTCACACCTGGTTTTATCAGTTATCTTATTGTAACTTGGATTTTTTGTTCTCTGATTTGGCTTACGACGATTAAATTTTGTCCCATCTTTTCCATAAAAACACTCTACCCTCATACTTAGTGGAATTTCATGATACGATTCGCAATCTGCTGATAGTGTTTATTGAATATCATCAACATGTTCATCAGGTGAACATTCGTCAGTAGAAGATGTACCACCCCACAATTCCTCGTCATTTATGTCATTCAATAGACATGCAATACGACGGCGTTCTAATTCGTCCATACTTACAAAAAAAAACGCCTATTATCAAACAAAAATAAGCGCGCGAGGGGTAAATTTTTGCCGAACTACAAACACAACCACTTTAGTCAACGATTGCTCACGTACTGATGTTAATTAAATCCAGATTGTTACGTTTTTATGATTGTATGATAGTGACTATGATAGCTTGACCCGCATGCAGTGTTCGCACTTATCTAGATGAATATCTAGATAATTATTTGTTCATCTTTTATTTTATCTAGATAAATAGTTACAAGGTATTTAAAAGTTCATCTTGGATAATTTTTTTACTTAACTAAAATATAAATTCATCTAGATACATTTTTATTGATAAAAATCGCGAAATTGTAGAAATGCATTTTTAAATATTTATACAGATTCTCAAACAAAGCTTATGGTTTATAAATAATGTAATTATTTTTATTTATAATATAATTATTATTATTATTATTATTATTATCATGTTCCTAGTGAGCAAATAAAATATACCTAAATTTAAGTTTTTAAGAATTATTTAAAAAAATAACTATCTTTTTTTTATCTAGACGAAAAAGTATTCATCTTTATCTTTATCTAGATAAATATGAGTTAAGTTATCTTTTATACCTATCTAGATACATTTGAGTTGCATTGTCTTTATTTTTATCTAGATAAAAAAGTACTTATCTAATCCAAACACTGCCTGCATGAGTGTGGAAAATCCAACAAATATTTGATAGCATTTTAAAAATAGACTGGGGTAAATAATTACCCTGCGCGCGTCACTAAAGGTTGAATACATAGTTTCCTAAAAATCATACTGACCGTTTTATAGTACTACTTTGCTGTGTGTGAGCATATTGTATCGCTTGAATATACATTTATTTTACTTTATCATTATAAAAAATATTTATATAATTCCTGTGCTCTAAATTTATTCTCTTTTTTTGTTAAATTAAATAAATTATTTAAACCTGTGAGCATAGGCGTGCTCTCAGATGTGGCTTGTTGAGCTATAGCTTCATATCAAGTTTTTTATTTAGATATTCACCAAAAAAGTTTATCCCCTAAAGAAGGGATGGTTAATTTGTTGCGTGCTAAAAATAAAATATTTATTATGTTGTATGTTTAATAATAACTAACAAGACCGCAAATTATTTCTTATTTATGTATATATTTTATAATTTAATGGCCTGTAAGAAAAAAAAAACAGTTTATTTTTGGCACAGAAAAATTTGACTTCCATGTTCTGTAAAGTCTTTTTTACCTAACTGCTGGAATTTGGAAGTATTATCACAACGACAACATCGCATTTCAGAACACGGGAGATGCGTTATTTAATTATATAGTCAATATTACATTTTAATTTTCTGTTTCGAGTATATTTCATACATACAATTTTTAGCATGTATACTTTTTTTGGGGGGGGGGGCAGTGTGTGAATTATGATGGGGAGGGCCTTGAATGGTCAAAAAATAGTAGCCACATCTGCAACAAAAGTCTGTGCACGCCTGTGCATGGAAATCTAGTTAGTTTTATATAAATAGACACAATTTATGATACAAATATTATACTATTTGGACAGTTATTAAATATTATTGTATATATACTTTTAGAATATTATATATTATCTCAATATTGTTGTTAAATATTATATTTCATTAATAAAAAAAAATATTTAAACATGAATTTAGTTTTTAACATTTTTCAAGTTGTTTTAGAAGAATTTCCCACTGATACCAGTATCATTGGTTAAATATAATAATTAGTCCTTTCACTCCTACACTATTTATCCACTGCAACTGATGTATGCTAAGTAAAATAAAATATAATCTATAATCTATATGATCTAATTATTTAAGTTTAAAATAATGCAAACATGGTTTCCAAAACTTGTATGGTTACCGTTAAATGAGAATTTTATAAAATACATTGATGTAACATCTGGAGCATATCAACATAATCAATATTTGTAATAATACTGTATGACTCAATTTGCAATAATTATATTATTGTTTTGCTTTTTATATTAGTATTTATTTATATTTATATTGAATATAATTCCAACTACAACAAAATTAGGTAAAAACGAAATTATTGCTATAACTAAATATAGTGGGTCACCTTCAATCCAATGACTGTCCAGAGATGAGAGTTTTAATAACTTATTATTTTTCTAATACATGCCTGGAAAATTGAAGTTACATTTAAAGATATAGCGGTTTATAACTTTTGTTATTTTACTTTTTTTATTTTTGTGTCTGTCATCACGTTTTAGAACAGTAAAAGTGCTTGGATTTTCTTCAACAGTAGCTTTTCTGATAGGAAAGTGAATCTAGTTGGTACTGTAGGGGGTCAAAAGTAAAAATACGGACAATTTTCCGTTTTAAATTTTTTTAGTTTTTTTTTCTATAAATATCAATAAAGTTGTATCTGTTGTGCCAAAAAGTGTAAAAATGTAATATAAGGCTCCTGATATATTGCTACAATATCAGTTGAAAAATATTAAAAATACATAAGCACAATTTTTTTTATAAGCATTTAAAGATCAAATTTTGACAAAATTTATCAAATTTAAAATTGAATAATTATTTTGTAGTTAAAAATTTATAAAATGTTTTATATCTAAGGATTGAAAATTTAAAACAAGATTTCACGTAAGTAGATAATTCTGTTACCAAAAAATCTTAAATATACATAAGCAAATTTTTATTTTTATAGTCATTTTAAGTTCAAATTTGGACGAAATTACATAATAAAAAACCTAGAATAACTATTTTAGTTATTTTGTTGTGATTGTGTAATATTATTCGTGGGTACTTGAAACTTCTAAAGTACACTATTATATATCTATGATAGTATCAGGGTTTGTCGTTGGTGTATAAGTGCCAGGCGCGGACTGGCTGGGGTGCTGGGATGCTACAGCATCCCTTGCCCTAAAATATATTTGCCTAATATTATTTATTATATATTTAAAGACTCTAGACACCTTATGAACAGCAGATTGTTACCAACTTACGATTACTAGTAATCTATAATATTGTACAATTTTGATTGAAAGTTAGTTGTAACTTGGTATTTATTTACGTTTTTAAAGTATTTTAAAGCTTCCCGTGCCCTATTTTACCAGTCCGAGCTTGTGTATAAGATGTGTATCGTTATAAGAACCTAATGGATATTGTGATATGATTAATTTGGAATTCATTATAGGTCAATTTTTTTTATTACCATAGATATCTAAGTAGGTATATAATATGTCTTATACCTAGAAGAACATACCGTCTCCGCTCAGAATCGTTTTTCTTATACAATGATATAATATCATTGAATTAAAATGTAATACCATCCATTATACAGTGACCCACTTGTAATCTACTGTACAGCAGAGCGACACCCACTTACCTTCCTTTTTTTTAAAATCTTGTATTATATGTATTAACAGGTCTGTATTTGAACATTTTGACATTTTGCTCCCCGTTTCACCATATTTTGATCCCTCGACATTGTTATCAGCTGTAAAATGCACCTTTCTTTTTGGTTGGGGGAGGGTTAGGGGTTAAGTGTTTTTTTTTCAAAAACCTAAATTTGATTTAATTTAATATTTGTTATTAAAAAAAAATTATTTTTTTAGACAGCTTACTAAACTATGACTAAAATCAGCGTAGGTATAATAGATTACTTTTAGAATCGGAACTAAGTAGGGAGCAGCAAAGTTGTACTCTATATTATTAAAGCAGAGATTGTAACTATCTATAAAATGCAGGGTTGGCACGAAAAATCAAAGCCTGAAAAAATCCGGGATGCTTTTCTTTGTTATACCCACTTTTTTTTAGAAAATTCGGGCTGCTTTTCTAGGTTAAACCCACTCATTATTTTGAAAAAAATCTCATAAAACCCGGGCTGCTTTTCTGGATAAAATAGAAATTCCATCTTTTTTTTTTTGTGTTAATTTTTATAAAAATTTACCTTATTTATATAAGTATTATTTATTTTTCCAATTAAGTATTAAACTACGGCGTGCCACCATTGAGTGACTTCCCCCTCCCGTCAATCAAACCATATCCCATTTACTTATTACATAACTTGTAAATACAGATTGTCAATATACATTTTTGTTCAATAAAAAAAAAAGAAAGAATTTAACCGATTTGTAAAATATTTAATAATTATTTTTTTAATTAGGTACCTAGGTACAATTTTAAATACAAAATTAAAAAAATTACACGCCAACGGGCAACGGTCAGTAGAAATGTTAACAATATTTTATTTTAGATTCTGAGTGAAACGATGAATGTATTGACATTACAATGATGTGTGTTTTTATATTTATTTTGTGTCTGTGTACACGATAAGTAGTCGAAATAATGCTTCGATTTTCGACTTCAGTATCTTGTTCGATTGGAAAGTGAATATCGTTGGTGCATTGGGGAGGACAAAATTACTTTTGTAAACTTTTCAAAAGTTCCAAGAAAAACAAAAGAAAAATTAAGGAAAAACGGGAATTTTTACGCAAAATCGATTTTTCAGAAAATTGAATTTGGTTTTGGTGTAACTTTAAAACAAATGACCGTATACATAAATGAAATTTTCACTGGTTGTTTATATTTGCATTTTCTATACACGATAACATTTTCAAAATATTTTGATTTATTTTGAACTGTTTAGGGACATTTTCATTTTTCATTTTTTTTTAGTTTTTTTTCTAGAAATATCAATAAAATTTTATTTGTTGGTTAAAAAAACTTGAAAATTTAATAGAAGGCTCCTAGTATATTGTTTCAAAGGCAGATTAAAAATTATTAAAAATCGTTAGTCACAGTTTTTTTTATAAGCATTTAAAGTTCAAAAATTTACAAAATATGGAAAAATCACGAAAATTAGCAAATTATTTTGAGTTAAGAATTCGTAAAAATTTTTCTTTTTAAATCTAAGATTTGAAAATGTAATACAAGATTACTCATAAGTTTGTCTACCTTTATCAATAAAAAAATCTCTACCGGACAGTCAAATTAAATTTTTATGAGCGTTTGAAATTCAAATTTTTACAACATTGGATGTTCACTCGATTTCTCATGTAGCGATTTCCTTATTTTGTTGTAATTCAAAAACGAATAACTGTAGATACATGAAAATTCACTGAATATTTAAATTAGCATTTCCTATACACCATACAATTTTGAAAATATTTTGACTCTTTTTGAGCTGTTTACGGATATTTTAATTTTTCAATTTTTTTAGTTTTTTTTTCTATGAATATCAATAAAGTTTTATCTGTTGGGCCAAAAAGTGTAAAAATTTAATACAAGGCTCCTGGTATATTGTTACAATATCAGTTGAAAAATATTAAAAATACATAGGCACAATTTTTTTTCATAAGCATTTAAACATCGAATTTTGACAGAGTTTTTCAAAATCTGGAAAATTATTAATCATCGTAATTAATAAATTATAATATGTTCAGTTTTTATAGCTAAGGATTGAAAATTTAAAACAAGATTCCACGTAAGTAGTTAATTCTCTTACCGAAAAATCTAAAAAATATACTATCACAGTTTATTTTTATAGTCATTTTATGTTCAAATTTGGACGAAATTACATATTAAAAAACCTACCTAGTTATTTTGTTGTGATTATACAGGGTGATTGATTTAGCGTAAAACACTCATTATCTATAATATTTATAATATAATATTTTTCTAAGTATTTTGATACATAAAAATCGAACTTAGGACGAGTAGTTTATGAGTTATAAGTAGTTTAAGTTTAGATGAGCGGAATGGAGTGTATGGGGTTACCCCGCAAAATGTTTATCCACTACACCGCCCATCTAAACTTAAAATACTTATAACTCATAAACTACTCGTCCTAAGTTCGATTTTTATGTATCAAAATACTTAGAAAAATATACTGTTTTAGAATATGAAATTAAAACTCTATGCTGTCATTCAAAAAGTAAAAAACTTAAAAAATTATAAGGATAAAAAATATTTAAAAATATAATTTTTTAATGAAAACGTTGTTTTTTTTAACAAATTGAAACTATGTAAAAAAATATTTTCAAAAACATTAATAATTTTTGAGATAATGAGTGTTTTACGCTTAATGAATCACCTTGTATAATATTATTCGTGGGTACTTACTTGAAACTTCTAAAGTGTACTATTATATATCTATGATAGTATCAGGGTTTGTTATTGATGTTGATGTATAACGTGTTATAAGTACCTAATGGATATTGTGATAATGTGATATGATTAATTTGGAATTTATTATAGGTCAATTTTTTTTTTAACACCATTGATATGTATATAATTTGTCTTAAACCTAGACTGACATACCGTCTTCGCTCATAATCGTTTTTCTTATACAATGATATTGTATCATTGAATTCAAATTTAATAGCATCCGTTATACAGTGACCCACTTGTAACCTACTGTACAGGAGAGCGACATCCACTTACCCACGTTTTTAATAATGTATTAAATACGTAACTTTCCTGTAAAAACTTTATGAAT